>CAKJTW010000010.1:21842500-22040000 GCA_917880005.1 Nanger dama
TAGGACACTGGGTAAGCTTGCTGTGAAAATACATTTTATAGATTCCCCCACCCCCCACCTTGATCTTATTTTAATAAATACATCCTCAGGCATTATTTACAAGATCACATAATTTACCTATGCTATTTGGCAAAGCAACTTCCACAAAAGAAAGTGAATGAATAAATACTTCATAACTGCTGGTAGAGCAGACTGGGTCCTGTAATGAAGAAAAGATTTATGTCACCTTATTTCAGCCCAAATAGCAGCAGCCTCGGCTTGTCTCAGCCCAGTGCTTCTATTTAAATGTTACTTTCATATATTATGTGGCATTAATTTAACTATAGCTCATTAAGGCAGAATGAAATGGTTAAATTAACTTATCAACCCATAATGATGATGAATGAGGTATTAATTCAGATACAAGCTGGGCAATTTGCAAGTTTACGCATTCTGATGGTTCTCAAATAACATTTTGAATAGCGGGTCAGCGCCTCAATCAATTACATAAGCATGTAAAGTCGGTCTCTCGGAAAAAAATCCTTTTTCATGCATATGCATTAAAACATGTTCGCAATTATCCTCGGAAATTGCCTTCATTGGATTAAGCAGCAGCCTTGGACGCGGGTTCTGATCTTCCCTGGGCTTTTATTAAAGCTCTGAGCAGCTTTGGCAATAACAGAGCGGATGAGCTGTTTTGTTTAGAGTGTTTACCAAAGAAAGAGGCCGGCGGGGCGTGCCAGTTGATAAACACGGACCCATCTTCTTGGGAGAATTTGCTAGGAATCGCCTGCTAGCCCAGCGGCTGGGGAGAGAGTGCTGTCAGCCAAGACTTCGGCCCCGGGGTTCGGCTTTCTCGGCCCATCACGGCCCATCACGAATGGTTGCCTCAAAGCCAGCCTTGGGCTGTCTGTCAGCGGAACACCGTGCCCCAGCGTGGCCCAGTGTTCGTCCTCCAAGGAGACTTGCACGGGGGCTGAGAGGGTGAACCTGGCCGTCTCCTGTGACCCTTGGCTCCTCCAATCCCGACTGAGACGGTTTACTTATTCCTGGGACTGCAGGCAGGGGATTTAATGAGTCCTTCAGGCATGAGCTGAGTCAAGGAGACGTTGACACCGATGTTTCCACCCCCATGCCAAGACTGTTGGGGAACCTCGTGGGTCGGGGGATTGGGCGGAAGTCGAGCCCAGGTCCCACCCAGGAGTGGAAGCTGCGGGAGGGCAGGGCTTGGCCTCAGGTCTCTAAACCCGTCTCCCTTCCCTTCTCCCTACGCGAGCAGCGCTGGTTTGCCGATACTGCTGTGGAGGCCTGACTCTAGTCTCTCAGACAAAATCAGAGCCCCTGGGCAGAAGGCTTTGTGGAGAAGCACGAGGGATTAAAATGAGTGTTCCACTGGGGCCTCCTTACATTCCATTTCCCCTACCAATTTTTTTTTTTTCAAATTTTTGTGCAGTTAACTCTTAAGCGTTTTCCATTTGCCAGATCCCCCCTTTTTTGTGTGTTATTGTTGTTTTGTTTTGTTGGTTTTTTTGTTTTAAATCTTGGGCAGTAAACACTTTAGCGCCTCCATTTGCCAGGTGCTGTCAAAAGCACTTTTCACCTATTAGCTCATTTAATTCTCACTCTACTCCTACAGTTTCTGTTATTATCTCCATTTTACGGAGACAAACTGGGTTGCATGATGAACACTGACTGACAAGTGGTAGGCCAGAGTTCAGCCCGGCGCTGCTCAGTTCCCATTTCTGATCTCCGCCACTGGGCTAAGCTGCCCCAGGTGGCGCGGCCTGAGAGAGGGTGTGCCGAGAGTACTCAAAGAAGGAGCTGCCCTCAGTATGGGGGGGCGGATGGGGGGAGTGAATCCCATGGAACAGATATGCGTTGGCGTTGACCCGGCAAGAAGGAAGGACCCTAGACCTCTGGAGCCAGCAGAAAGTTGTGGCTCCGGTGTCGTAGCCGGGCCAGCAGAGGTGGTTTCGGGTGGGGTGGCCTATCCTCCCCTCCCCCTACTCTCGACCCCATCTGGGAGTCAATCCCAGGCAGGCCTTTCCCCACTGTAGGCGGGTCCCCTTGGTGGAGGGTTGCCGGGATCGCCACTTGAAATCTGCGAACTTCCGCTTTCTCAGGTTCAACCCTGGCAGGGGCTCGGCCTGGGGGCTCCGCAGCGAGATGCCCACCCAGACATTCTCCACTCCATTTAGCACACGGAGCAGCAGGACCGGGCGCGAAGGCACCTAAGGGTGGTCTGGCGTTTCTGCGAGGGCAGCCGGAAGAGAGGGAGTAAAGCCGGGAGGAGGGGAAGACAGATCCGCAGGGGCGGGGTCTCCAAAGTCGCCGGATGCGGTGGGGTGGGGGTGGGGGTGGGATTCCCCCGCTGGGTCGCCATGGAGGCCCCCCGCGAGGGTGAGATCCTTCCCATCCTCCCTGAGTGCGGGTGCGGAGCCTCTGCACAAGGAGTCACGCGGCCAACGGCGCTAACCTAGGGGAGCGGTGTTCTCTGCGGTTTCCAAATGGGCTGGACTGAGGAACCAAGCCAGGAGACGCAAATGAGACGGGAAATGAGGGGAAAAAGCTTCAAGGCTGCAGTTTCCGTAGCGACTGCTTGCATTTTTCATTCTGCCAAAGCTTGTCACTCCCACCCAGACAGCTGACTGTCTGTCACCTGGGGAGCAGGGTTGGTGCCTTGTAAGAGTTGATCATCAGTCAGATGCCTGGGTCCGGGAATGGTGACAGGCAGGCAAAGTCTGTCTGTGGCCTCCTCCAGGACAGGCCACCTCTGAAAACTATGGCGGACAGAGCTCTGCCAGCCCAACTGCAGGTGGCCCCTAGGGGAATGTGACCGGTTCAAGAAAGTGCTCAGTGGGCTTGCAGCCCCTCCCACCTCCTTTCTGACCGCGAGGCTGTCCAGAGAGGCCATGTGGAAGTTAGGTTCAGAGTGTTATTCAGGAACACCCTAATCGGCTTCTCAAGCCCCTCAACTCCTATTCACCCTGGAGTCACCTCCTTGGCCACCTTGCTTTCTTTGATTTCTTTCCTCCCCTCAGCCCCCCTACCCCTCCTCCCCCCCCCCCCCCTCAACTCCTATGTTCTCCTCTGCCTTAAATGTCCAGGTAGGCCAAGTGTTGGGTTTTAGCTAAGGATCTGCACAGGACAGAAGCTCAGAAAATGTTTGTTGACTGAACAAATGAATAAATGATGGGAACAGAGAAGAGGCTAAAGGCTCCTGAAGTGCCCAAGGCAGCTAATGGGAGGGATAGGGCATGCTGAGAAAAGCCTGGGTCAGGAAACATTGGGCTTAACTGTCACCCTTAATGGTGGAGGGCAATGGATGGCGGGGCTCCCTCTGCTCCCTTAAGTTAGAGACAGTAACTTACAGTCAGGGTCCAGTTGGGTATAGTCTCCAACTGGGGGTGCTATGAAGGGAGTTTCAAAGGGACTGGGGGTTGAGGGGCACTAGGTTTCCCTTGGGCCCAGTCATTTCCACATCCACCATCCATAGCCCCCAGTTCTTTGCAGCCTTCAAACCTCTTAAGAATCAACCCCCTACTCACCCTCCAAAAACGAAAGATATGGCCTGGAAATTGAACAGGTCTGGATGTCCCAGGAAGCATCCAGATGAGAGAAAACTGGATGAGAGGGCAGAGATTTCCTAGAAATTTGACCAGATCTCCAAGCAGAGAAAAGAGACTTAGGAACATGGAGCTGAGAGACCTGGACCCAGAGAGGCCCCTAGGATGGTGACAGATTGATGATGAAGCAGCTCAGAGGTCAGGCGGAGTAGCATCAGACTCAGGAACTATTAAGCCCAAGATAGGTCCAGGCCTGGGGATAAGACTGGACAGAGCTGCAATTTGAAGAGGTCTTTCAGGTGGCAGGCCTCAGGTATTGTGGGGAGTGGCTCCTGGGGGAGAGGCAGGGCATGGGAAAGGGAAGATAAAGTTTAGGGGTAGACAGCTATTCTGGGCCTTGTCATTGGCAAGCCTCTGTATTTAAGGGCACTGTTGGGAAATCTTGTAGGGTCAGGTTCTAACTGGCTTCCTCAACTGGCAAGAGTCTTCTTGCTGACACTGCTGACATTTCCCCAAACTGGGAAGCTGTAAAACCTAGTGATTTGAATCCCTACTCTGTCCCTCATTGGTGGTGTGAACACAGGCAAGTTACTGGTCTTTTTTGTGCCTTAATTCCTTATCCGTAGAAAAGGGATAGTCCTACTGTAATGGATTGTTGGGAAGACTGAGTTAGTATGAGTTAGTATATGTAATGCAAATACTACATAGGACCTGTCCTTAAAGTCTGGTTCAGAGGGAAGAGTGAGGAGTGTGTGGACCTGGTATTACCTCTTTCCTTTGGCTACCCTCACTCTTTCTTGCCCGCTGCTCTTTGAGCTTCCAAGGCTGAGCCAAGTCTATGGAATGCTCTGCCCCCAGAACCTTGCCAGATCAAGGCCTGAGGTCAAGGAAGAAGGATCCCCTGTTTCTACTGGTGCCTGGGCCCAGTCAGGTAGCCAGTAGGATAGGGTGGGAGGTGCTAGGTACAGCCTGTGCTGCTTCCAGAAAGACAAAACAGGGGGAAAGATCTTATCTTGAGCATAACTATGTCCTGCTTGGACATCATGCTCAGCATGGGGAAACCAAAGGGAGAACAAGATGAAAAAGTCTTTTATTTCATTTAATCCTCACAAGGATCTTAAGAGTTTCCCGCCTGCATTATGACCAATTATTCCTATTTTACAGCTGAGAAAACAGAAGCTGGGAGTGGTTAAGCAACCTGCCCACAAGGTTATACAACTCAAACCTAGAAAACCTAGACCAGAATCCAGAGAAGATGAGTCTGTCCCTAGGCTGAGGTCTTCAGCAGGGTTTTGCCTCCCTTTCCCCACATCCTCTCCAGCAGAGTCCCTGAAAATGTTTGTTGGTGGTCCCCTATAGTTTGTTGGTGGGTGATATGGGAAAATCAAAGGTTTAGGGAGCCCAATTGAGCCCTGCAGGCCACATTCTGCCTCCTGGTACCAACAATCTCCAGATCTTATTTAAAATTAAACGAGCAAAATATCAGGCTCTTCCTTGCTGGAGCTCAGGTCTATTAATCTCTGTGTTTTTCAGTTTTCTCACCTGTAAAATGGATATATTAGACTTCTTTCATTTGGATTGTTTGGGACCCTTTTTTTTGAGAAAATAGACTTTTAAAGTTTGTCGGGCACATGAACTTTAGTGTCTCAGTGTTCAGCAAATGATAGACATTGTAGTTCTTTTGTTCCCATCCCTGGCACCTGCAGGCAGGAGAGAAGGCCAGCTGGAGATGAGGACTGGGCTCACTCAAGTGTGTGAGCCCCCTTACGTATGTTTCTGGTCTTCGCCTCGATTGTGATTTTGATCTTTAGGGGAGGACTGGGGCTGCGCTTGCTTGCTGACCGCACAGGGCAGGTGGGCAGGACCTTGAGGGTTCCGGGGGCTTTGGGCTGCTAGCACCAGCGAGGACAGCTGGTTGGGTGGTAGTCCCATCAAGCGAAGGGTTCATATTCTTAAAGCACAGTGGCCCGAGGTGAGAGGGTGAGATAGAGTTGGCGAGGCGAGGCTGGGAACAGCGTTGTTCACCAGGGTTGAAGCATGGACCCTGAGTCTGCCCTTGGGGAGCCCAATGAGTAATCCAAGGGGACTACAGGGACATGGAGAGAGCTCAAGGTGAGGAAGAGATGCTGACTCAGGAGGCTGGAGCCGCTGGCTGTGCCAGGAAAGTACAGGCTTAAGCTTTTAGAATCTTCTGTAGAAACCTTAATTTTCCCTCGTGGAAAAGGAGACTCTTGAAAGCCTGCAATCAGACTTGCTCCTGGTTGGTCTTAAGGAACTTCTACCTACAAGCGCCTCCTTAGTAGGTCGTTGTTGCTTATCATGACAAGTGAACCCATATGAACTCTGTGCATTAGAAACTTTCACATTTTGAAAAATGAGAAGTGGCAGACCTCATTTGTGTTCCTGGAGTCCCTGCCGCAGATTACCGGTAGAACTTTGGGCGTCTGCCCTCCACCTGCTGCGCAAACCTGAGCGTCCCCAGCTTGTGGGGGCCCACGTGGTTTCTGGTGGCCGGGGGACAAAGGCAGCTGGAGCGTGGGGAAAAGATAGAGGCCCAGACCCTTAGAGACTTGGCCTTAAAAGTGGCGAGGTGCCCTTGCCGCTTGTCCATTCTCCAACTGGTGCGCGCGGGTCAGGATTCAGGAGCCAGGTCACACTATAAAGAGATCAGGTTCCCGCGGGGGCAGCGGCGAGGCCAGACGCCCAGAGTGCGCAGAACCCTTCCTGGCTCTCGCTTTCCTTCCCCGGCCGGCGAAGCCGAGCCCGCCGCAGCCTCGCAGGCCCGGAAGGGGGACAAGACCGGGGACCCGATCCTGGTGCTCCTCACGTGAGGAAGGTCCCTCACTTCAACCAACTACGAGGCTTGCAGCCTGGAGCACATCAACAGCTTGCCGTTTGCACAATTCTGTCCTTGGGCACTAGCGGCCTTGTATGGCCAGAGGATTTTTTTTTTTTTTAATGACAAAAGATAGGAAAATAAACGTTGTTTTTGATCCAATGGTCACTCCTGGTCCCACAGCCACCTTTGGTTTTCTCTCCCTTTGTTTTTGAAGTAACAGAAACTCAAGAAGGTCACAGACGTGCTCCTATTCTGCAGTAACCAGAGGATGTCAAGTACGCAGCTCCTATCCTGCAGTAACCAGGAGATGTCAAGTACGCAGCCGCATACTAAAAGACAGCCGAGGGCTTGTTGGGAGCGCCGCTGGACCCATAAATTTTGGACCTGGTCCCGGACTCTGCGCCTTTCGCAATATAGTCAGTTGCACAGCGAAGGTCGGAGGAGCCAGGCGTCGGCCAGTGGCGCCGAGTAGGGGCAAGGTCTCGGCAGCCGCCCAGGGAGGGCCGGAAGGAGCCCTTGGGGCCGGGCTGGCCCGACGACGAGCTGGGCGGGGAGTGCCCGCTGCGTTTTCCCTGGTGGTAAACGCGCCAACCTCTGGCCGCACAGGCCTATTACCCGCAGACAGTGAGTGGTGGTTAGAAAAGCTTTTCGGGGATGCCCAGAAACGTCCGGAGATTTCCTGGGGAATGTGGCCCCTCAGACGTTGCTCCAAGGAGAGCCGGGCCTCACGTTTTCAAAGAGCTGGGACACTGGTTTTCTACAACGTGCCACCGGTGTTTATGCCCGGCGCTTGCTAACAGGAACTTAACACAGCCTGCAGGGCCTCAGTGGTTGTGAGAGGCAGGTGCGTCCACATGTGCCTTCCACCGCATGGCAAAGGGTCAGCAGAAGTTGAGACTCTGGCGATGCCCAAATTTTCCGTCTGGCTGCTTTTCTAAGGTTCGTTAGTAAATGAAGACTTGGACTATTGAGGCTTACGTCCCTTGAAAGAGCGCTTGCCCCTCGAGTACGCACCCCACCCCATCTTCCTCCCTCAACCTTCCGCTCCACCGTTAGTGGAGGCGCCTAGATCCCCGTCCACGGCAGCCCTAGGGCGAGCGCCAGTGAAACAGTGTGGGCTTGCGAGGGGTCCCGGGGAACAGCTTCGACACGTTTGCAGCCTCCACCTTCACGTGGATCATTTATTTGCTCTGAGACCTTGGCCAACTTACTTGACCTTTCTTGGTGTCTTTCTCTGTTTAATGGAAATAAATAGTCCTACCTCAAAGGGAAGGCGGGGGGTGGGGGTGGGGTGTCCTGAGGACTTCTGGAGTTATTTCATGTCCCATAAAAAGTAGTATGCGGCTTGTTTTCAGAAGGCGATAAATGTCATTTTCCTTTAAGCACACAATCAGGGTAAACTCAAGATCCTGTGTCTCCTACCCTAACACACAGGCACGATGAGACTCAGTGGACTCAGGATCTGTGAATATGAAATACTGCAGAGGAGTGGGTGCTCAAATGTAGGCCAGTGGGCTTAATAATGCCAGGACTGCTTTGACTGAACCGATTTGAGAAAATTCCTTTCCACTTCCGTTTTTGTGCCTTTCTCTCCTGTTTTGTACTTTTCTCCCTGTTTGTTGTGAAACACCTCCTTCCCACTCTATTCCGCTGCCTGCCTGAAAAGTTAAGGCAACATCTGCCACTCCCACCGTCCAGAAACTCATTTCAAAGGGCATAGAAAAACAATGGATAGATTTCTCTTTGCAAACGGCCCAATGAAAATAATGTGGGTTTAGAAGTAATCTGTCTTCTGGTCTCTGTTACTCTACAATGGCAAATTCACTACACTCTGATTCTTAATTTCCTCATCTGTAAAATGGGGATGATGATAATAATGCTTCTTTAGAGGATCTTTGTGGAAATTAAAAGAAATAATCCATGTGAAGCATTTCATACTGGCAGTCCAGGCAAGCAATAACTGCAATAATAACCCCCTCAATAAACCTAAACAAAGAGGAGAAACCCCACAACATACATTTCCAGTACTAATTGATGAGGGCTTATTTTTGTTCAGGTTGAGAGAGCAACAGAAGTTAAAATTCAATCCAGTTTCAAAGAGGGAGTTCAAGACACTCAGATGAGAAGGGACAACTGTGCCCAGTTTGCCACTTTAAAATTCAAGACAGGTCCCCAACAAGCCTGGGGATATTTTTCTGCAAACACATCTTAATTTCTCCAGTATCAGTGCAGGAAATGGTCATGTTTTAGAGGAAGGATGAAGATAAAACATAGTCACACATGATAAAACTGCAGAATTACTCCAGATATGCTGAAGTGTACTTTTAAAACAGGGAGAAAATCCAAAACTATTTTTTTCTCATGCTTTCAACTATCAAAGTGAATATTTGTATTGCTTCTCATTTTATTTCTCTTTTCTCCACATACATGTGTATCTATTTTGCATGTGTGTTCATGCTAAGTCGCTTCAGTTGTGTCCAACTCTTTGTGACCCCATGGACTGTAGCTCGACAGGCTCCTCTGTCCTTGGGGATTCTCCAGGCAATAATAGTGGAGTGGGTTGCCATGCCCTCCTCCAGTGGATCTTCACAACCGAGGGATTGAACCTAAGTCTCTTCTGTCTCTTACATTGGCAGGTGGGTTCTTTACCATTAGTGCCACCTGGAAGCCTATCTATTTTACATATATATGTGCAAATTTTCCTTTTGTGTGAGGGGTTTAGAAGTTAATCAAATTATTAAATTTTTAAATTCATGGTTTCTATTAAAAATAAGCGATAACAAAGATTTTTATTTCTCTATTCTTTATATAAAAACCCCAACCTGTCCAAAAAATAGAATTTATCATCTCTAGTTAATTTTGTAAAATCTATTTAGTTATTCTTTGGGTTGTGCTCTCCATCCTCTTAAAAATATGAACCCATCAATTATATTAGCCATATGGCTTGATCATAACAGCTAATTTCCATTTCATAATGTAATTGTTGTTTAAACACTGACAATTTATTAGTCAAGGTGTTTGGGAAAGTTCTCTCTGGCTCTGTCTTTTTAAAAATGATGATCGAAATGACTATAAAAACTCAAAGCCATTAAACTATTAGTTTTCCTGGTTTTAGATTCCGTGGCTCCTCAGCATAAAATATCTCCAAGGAGAATCTTCTATCTGCTCTGTGGTCCTGGAACTCACAACATGGACGTCCAGGGCAGCTTTGTTTTCTTTGCCAGACACAGACTTTGAACAGTGAGAATCTGATGTAATGGGAGGGGGCGCGCCAGGCTTCTCGGTTATGTTGGACATGAGTGCTGGTTGGAAAGACTGTACAGTCATACATTACTGCAGACAAAACATGTCATCCTTCAGTGATCTTAATGCTTTGTTCCGTTAAATGTACTTCCTCACATAAGTGGCAGTGTATTTATGGGTAAACAGATGTTCTCTACTATCATCTCAGAATTAGAAAGCTGTGGTTTATGGTTTGCTTTAAGCTCTGAGTTTCTCATTTCCTGAGTATTTTCCAGAGTCATTTCTGTTTTTTTCCCTACCTATCTGAGTTTTGGTTGTATCGTGACCTTATTTTTGGTTTAGGGATAAAATTTTCCTGCCTTTGTAATGCACAGTTTATGAGCCTCTACAAGTATTCACATATAATACATTAAAGAAAGATGTAGAACATAACACTAAAGCATGCCATATTTAAGGTAATTTGGCTTTAATACAGTCTGACTTAAAGGATATGGTTTTAATGACCTGCTCTATATATCCCTTAGTTTAAATAGAAGAAACTTTATCAGCCTGTCTCCTAGAAGATGGAACTTAAATGCCCACTAGATGGCTGGTCTATTAATAGGCAAAATGATTTGACTTTAAGTCAGTTGAGGAAAGGTGAAATCTTTTGGTAAGTTAGCCTACTCTCAATTAACTAGAATTTTTAAAAACTTACATTAAGTGCATAATTTACATTAAGTGAGTAATTACATTACATTATAGTTATTTATGATATATTCTTGATTATATTTCTGATAAAGACACTCCATTCAGGTGCACTTCATTGAAGGCATTTGTTAAGAGCATGAGTAGGTTTTCAGATCTTAGCTCTTAAGAAGAGGTGTTTATCTTAAAGGCCTTCTGTCATCTTCACTTGATTACTGGACCACAGGTGGGTAGATGGGCTTAGCATCAGATCTCTGCTCTCAGGACGATGAACTTGCTACCACTTTATCAACAGAACTAAGACCTCTTCCCCAAGGATATGCTTACAAAAAATAAAAGTTTATACAATAATTAAATTGAGAGTGGCTAACAGTGCCTTGAAATGGTAGATGATCGATCATTATTGAGCCATGGGTAGGTATCATAGCCCTTTCATTTGTTCATGCTATTATTATTATTTTTTAATAAACATCATTGAAATGTAGCATCCTTAGAGAAAGTGTATTTATCTGGTCTTCTCTTGTTTGACATTTAAGCTATATATCCATTTTGGGCTGTTTTGAATATTGTTGCTGTGAACATTCTTGTACGTGTTTGTTGGTGCACATAGGTGTGCTTTTCTGGTGAGCATAACACTTAGGATTGGAATTGCTGGGTTATCATGTATTAAATTGATCTTTCTTCCTACTGAGGATTATGTAATAATCCTTCAGTGGCATCCCATCTAACTCAGAATGAAAGTTAATGGCCTTACAATTACTTACAGAGCCCTAAACAATTTGATCTCAACACCAGTTTCTTTCTTGCTGCCTCTACTGCAGCTAAAGTTACCTCCAGGCTCTTCCAAGAACATACCAGATATGCCACCCAATTAGGGCCTTTGCCCTTGCCACTTTTCTTTGCCCGGTAGTGTCTACTCCAAATATTTACAAGGCCCCTTCCTTATCTCTCTCACTTGACTCAAAGGCTACCTTCATAGTAAGGCCTTTCCTAACCAGTCAATTAAGCTGTAATCTCTCCCTATTACTCCATTACACTCATTATTTTTCTTTGCTTTCTGTTTTTCCACAGCACTGATCAGTATCTGGCATGCTATGTTTTTTTTGTTTGTTTTGGGCTTCCTCTCTCTAGAAAGTAAACTCTAAAAAGGCAAGTGTTTTTTTCCTCTTTACTGCAATATCTGCTGCTATATCAACAACGTGCTAGTTCTAGAACAGTGCCTGATAAATAAATAAATGTTTAAATAGATAGCTATTGAACTAATAAATCAATGGATGAGAAGAGGAGGTCACACTGGCCTCAAGCTACTGTAAAAGAGGCATAAAATATAGCTGTTGGTTTCTGCTGTGTTTGTAACTGACTCTGTGACCTTGGACAAGTCACTGCCAGCTCCCTTGGTTATCAATAGGGATAATAAACTCTGCCTCTGTCCAGGACTCTTAAGTGAACCAAGTGAGGTAATATGGGTGAAAGTGTTCTCTGAAGTTAAAGTCTTTATCAAAATAGACATTTCCAAAGAACTCCCTGATGTTCAAGCTGGTTTTAGAAAAGGCAGAGGAACCAGAGATCAAATTGCCAACATCTGCTGGATCATTGAAAAAGCAAGAGAGTCCCAGAAAAACATCTATTTCTGCTTTATTGACTATGCCAAAGCCTTTGACTGTGTGGATCACAACAAACTGTGGAAAATTCTTCAAGAGATGTGAATACCAGACCACCTAACCTGTCTCTTGAGAAATCTGTATGCAGGTCAAGAAGCAACAGTTAGAAGTGGACATGGAACAACAGACTGGTTCCAAATAGGAAAGGAGTACGTCAAGGCTGCATATTGTCACCCTGCTTATTTAATTTCTATGCAGAGTACATCATGAGAAACGCTGGACTGTAAGAAACACAAGCTGGAATCGAGATTGCCGGGAGAAATATCAATAACCTCAGATATGCAGATGACACCACCCTTATGGCAGAAAGTGAAGAGGAGCTAAAAAGCCTCTTGATGAAAGTGAAAGAGGAGAGTGAAAAAGTTGGCTTAAAGCTCAACATTCAGAAAACGAAGATCATGGCATCTGGTCCCATCACTTCATGGGAAATAGATGGGAAAACAGTGGAAACAGTGTCAGACTTTATTTTTGGGACTCCAAAATCACTGCAGATGGTGACTGCAGCCATGAAATTAAAAGACGCTTACTCCTTGGAAGAAAAGTTATGACCAACCTAGATAATATATTCAAAAGCAGAGACATTACTTTGCCGACTAAGGTCCATCTAGTCAAGGCTATGGTTTTTCCAGTGGTCATGTATGGATGTGAGAGTTGGACTGTGAAGAAGGCTGAGCGCCGAAGAATTGATGCTTTTGAACTGTGGTGTTGGAGAAGACTCTTGAGAGTCCCTTGGACTGCAAGGAGATCCAACCAGTCCATTCTGAAGGAGATCAGCCCTGGGATTTCTTTGGAAGGAATGATGCTGAAGCTGAAGCTCCAGTACTTTGGCCACCTCATGCGAAGAGTTGACTCACTGGAAAAGACTCTGATGCTGGGAGGGATTGGGGGCAGGAGGAGAAGGGGACGATTGAGGATGAGATGGCTGGATGGCATCACGGACCCGATGGACATGAGTCTGAGTGAACTCCGAGAGATGGTGATGGACAGGAAGGCCTGGTGTGCTGCGATTCATGGGGCTGCAAAGAGTCGGACACGACTGAGTGACTGAACTGAACTGAACTGAATTGGCCCATAAGAGGCCCCAGAAAAAATGAGTTAAGATGATAAAACAAATAATGATTGTACACTGAGAGCAAAACTTATCCCTCTCATGTCTTACGAAGGTTAATGCATGTCATTGTTCAAATGCCTCTTACTAACTGATGCATTTTCTCCTCAGTAGAGAGTGGAGTTGGAGAGGTCTTTCAGACATCTGCATCTGAAATCTCCACTCATGGGAAGGACTGGGAATTCTAAAGGAAATCCAGAATCAGCTTGAACGCTGACAGCAGTAATAAGTTTGTATATTTAATGAGTTCTCACTGTATGTCAGGCAAACAGTGTTTTAAATCTATTAGCTCATTCATCATCATAACATCCCTTGGAGGTACTGCTACTACTCTCTGTTATTCAGATATGGAAAATGAAGCAGAAGGAGGTAAAGTAACTTCACCAAGCTTGACAGGTAGGCCAGGATTTAAACCCAAGTAGTCAGGTTCAGGGCTGTAGGCAGCACCTCTCTGCTTTGCTGCCCAAGTTCTAGTAGTCTTCTGGGTGTCTCTGCTGCACTGTAGGATAGCACAACTAGGTCCATGACAGGAGAACTCTCCTCAACAAGCTTACACAAGAGGCCAGGACAGAGTGTGTGCTCCACGAAGCTGCTAATGAGGGCACTGCCATGTACTGTGTAATTACTTGAATTAGAAAGACAGCCATGTATGAAATTGAAAACAAAAACCGTTTGAAGCATAAAAATACTTTTCAAAGCTATTTGTCAGTGAACTAAGGAATTTGATTGGCAGAAAAAAATATCATCAAAAATGATAAGTGTGATGAATTGAAACACAGCACATATGTTTAAATATATGAGTTCATCGTAATGATACAGAAAAAACCTCAAACTGGTTATCATTGAAGAATGCTAGAGAATTCATTATTTAAAAAATTGGTAAATAAAGGGAAATGATTTATTCTGCCTTTTAATATTAATTGTACTATGGAGTAACCAAATGTAGATGAAAAAGTTTCTTTTTATACAAGTATCTGAACACATATATGAAGACACAATAGAACTGGAATATCACCATTTTGCTCCTCCAAATGAATGAACAGTCTAGGCATTGAGCCTCAACAGTGTTGAGAGACAGCAGACATTATGTGCCTCCTGATGGAAGGACACAATTCAGATATGAGGTAGTTTTGCTAAAAAAAAAAAAAAAAAAAAAAATTTGGACTGGAATATGATTAAGCTCCCAGATCCAAAGAATAATTTACAGAAAATAGAAAGGACAGAAGAATATGTTAAATAATGCACCTACAAAATCCATTCTGTGGGAAACTTGAGAGGACAAACAATCTAATTTATTTAACAAAAACATCACGGAGAATAAAAGAAAAGGAGGAGGAACCTTTGAATTAAAAGATACTCAAAAGACATATTAGCTGGTTGTAATATGTATATTTATTTGGATTGTGGTTTGAAATGACAAACTGTACAACAAATTTATGACATTGTTGAGACAATTAGAAATTTGCACATTGAGTGAAGGACAGGGAAGTCAGGCTTGCGGCAGTCCATAGGGTTGCAAAGAGTCAAATACAACTTAGCAACTAAGCAATAACATTAACCAAATATTTAATGACATTAAAGTGCTATTGTTTTAAAAATAAATGTAGTGGCATTTTGTGCTGTGCTGTGCTTAGTTGCTCAGTAGTGTCTGACTCTTTGGGACCCCCATGGACTGTAACCTGCCAGGCTGCTCTGTCCATGGGCTTCTCCAGGCAAGAACACCGGAGCGGGTTGTCATGACCTCCTCCAGGGGAATCCTCCCAACCCAGGGATTGAACCCAGGTCTCCTGCATTGTGGGTAGATTCTTTAACATCTGAGCCACCCAGGAAGCATTTTAGTTAGGTTCAAAAAGAATCCTTATGTTTTAGAGATATATACTAAATACTTATGGATGAAGTAACATGATATCTGGAATTTGCTTCAAAATAATATGGCAAGAGGGGATGGATGTGTACAGAGATGAAACCAGATTGGACATGAGTTGATAATTACTGAAGCTGAGGGATGGGTACCTTTAATGCTTTAGTGAATGTAGAAAATTCTCCACAATAATAGAATATTCCAAAGTGTTAGCAGAGACTGAAAAATGTATTGTGTTTGACTTTTCTTGTGGGTAAAATGAAAACACTTGGCAATACCTCTATTGGTGGAAATATGAAGTTGGAGATGAAATCTTATACATTTCTGGTGGGAAAGTAAAATCATATCGGGAAATACTATCTGGCAGTTCTGTATAAAGTTAAACATATACCTACCCTATGACCCAGCTATCTTATTTCCAGATATTCACCTAAAAGAAATGAAAACATATGTCCATAAGCAGATTTAAACAAGAAGTTTTTAGTAGCTTTATTCATGAGAGGCAGAAATTAGAAATGACCCAAATATCTATTAATGGGAGAATGGATAAACGATGTGTGGTATATTTGTATAATGGAATACTACTCAGCAATATGTAGGAAAATACTACTGATAAAAGCATTCACATGGCTGATACTCACAGACACGATGCTAAAAGACTGAGTAGAAGTCTACAGTGATAAAGAAGAATCTATAGTGCATTTTTTTCTATGAAGCAGTGCTAGAAAACTGTTGCCTCTGGGAAGGGGTTTTGAATGAGTAGGGCAGGAGAGATCTTCATTGGTATGGTGGTTACAGGGGTGTATATGTTTCTCAAAATTCATGACCTGTGCATTTAATATCTGTTCATTTCACTGTATGTAAATTATACTTCTATTTTAAAATATTAAATAAAAGTGGTTCAGGCAACCTCTTGCCTGGTGTGAGGCATAGAGGCAAAGCTGTCTGTTGTTTTAGTATACTGCTAAGGCAGCTTCAGCCTGGTAGGATCCCTGGGGAGATGAGCCCTCCATGACGAGATCTTTCTATATTTGGTTCAGGCTCAAAATTTTCTTTCTCAAAACAACGGGTCATGTAGGCCCCAAAGAAAGAGTCATTTAACTGCTTGGTTAAGCTCTAGCTGAAGGTCAAAGACAAATGATTTTTAGGCATCTCTCTGATCAGCAGAAACCAGACAATGTGAGGCACAACACTAAAGGCCTGGGAGCTGGGAGCAGGAGGCTGGGCATTGCGCTCAGTATCTGGCCACGGACAAGGCCCTTCTCTTCTTTGGACCTCAGTTTCTTTCTTCCCCACATGAAGGAACTGTATAGAAGTCTTCTGGGGCATCTGGCAGATCTAACACTCTGAGACTCTGTAGAGCTTTATGCTTGCTACAGAGCCTTCCCTGGAGTCGTCTAGAAATTCCCAGACTGAACTCAACATTTTCTTCTCTAAGTTTGTTCCTCTTCCTACATTTTTTTTTCTCAGCTTCTCAGCGCTACCCTTGTGCATTCATTCATTCTGCAGATGCTTACTGAACCCACAGTGGGTTCCAGTGTCTGCTCCAGGTGTTGGTGATGCAGCAGTGAACAAAGAGACAAGATCTCGGCCCTTAAAACCCTCATATAATGTAATGGGGGAAATAGATGGTAATAGATGTGTCAAAAAGCTATAGAGAAAGAGGATAGGGAATGTAAGGAAGAATGATGTTGTAGTTTTTTATGGGGGTGGCCAAGAAAGATCTCTCTTGGAAAGTGATGGTAGGCAGATGCACGGAAATTGATTGTTCCTAATCCACCCCATCAGACACTCCCCATGCCTAACCATCTTGTGAGCATTCCAATTTCACCATGTAATATTTCTCAACTTTATTTTTTTCCTAACTACTAACACTCAGGTTCAAACCCTAATCATCCTCTCTGGATTACTACAAGAGTCTCCCTAACTGCTGCCTGCCCCTTGTCTTGTCTCCTGGAATCAATTTTCTACAAAGGCATGCCAGAGTTATCTGAAAGGCATATCTGACTATGTCATTCTCCTGCTTAAGACTCAACAATGGCTCTCCCCTGCTAACAAGGTAAAGCCCAGATGCCCTAATGAGGTATTTAAGCCTTTTGTGATCTGGCCCCTCCTGTCTTCTCCAGCCCCATCTCTCACTTCTTGCTTGATTTGATGGCTCTGTCCCAAAGTAGAATTTCCCCTCCATACACAATGCAATGCCAAAATGCTGATATCTCTCTTTACATGCCAATATAAGTCCTACTTTAAAAATCCATTTTATTTTATTTTTTTGGCCGTGCCTGGTGGCTTGCAGGATCTTTGTTTCTTGACCAGGGATTGAACCTGGGGCCTTGGCTGTGAAAGCATTGAGTATTAACCACTGGATCCCCAGGAATTCCCTTAAGATCTGCCTAAGATCTACTTTAGTAATCACCTCTTCCATCTGATATCCAGACTCTGCAACTTAACTCACATTAAGGGCAGCCCAAAGGGTGCCCCCTCCTTTGTGGTCTCATGACACCTTGAACACATCTTTTTAAAAATCACTTTATTTGCCATATTGTTCTAAAGTAGCCTGGAGTGGCTCCATTTCCCCTAGGATATGAATTTCCTGGGCATAGAACCATTTCTGTAATCTTGACTGCAACCAAACATCAATCAATGACCTTATTTGGGTTTTGATCCTCCCATTCCCTGGCCCTCACTGATCTCAGTGAGCCAACATGATGATTTATAACTTCTGACTGAAGGATAGATATAGGAAATATCCCCATTTCAAGGCTGATTTAAACTCAAGTTAATCATCAGAGAATTACAGATACTTAGATTTAGGTGAGCAATTCCAGGTAATCCAGGTGCTAGCTCCACTACCCACCTAGCACTTGGAGGCCTTTCATCATTTCTACAAGTTGTAGAGTTGTGCAGTCCTTCAAGTGTGGTGTAATGGTGCTAAGAGGGGAATCCTCAGTTCACTGGAGGCTTCCTCTTTCAGGATGTTGTATGAGAAAATCATGAAACAGGAAGTTATTTGTGTTAGAACGCACATGTTTTTACTTACAGATACATGCATATACACACAGTATAATTTTAAATCTGTAAATTGCTTAAGATGGTGAATGGCAGCCTATTACTTAAAATATTAAAGATAAGTTAGGGACTGAGATAGTACCCAGAGAGAAAATTATTTGTAAATCGAAAATTAAAACCATCTGTCAAAGCAAGAGGCTCAAAGTCAAAAGCACATGGGTAGGTGGGCTCCCTAGATGGATGGCAGGGGACAAGAACCCACCTGGGCAAGTGGCTTCTAGCTGGAACTGACACTCTGGGCACCAGTCTAGCTCTACAAGCAGAAGAGGAGACTGAGCTTGAAGCAGAAGCCTGCGGTATCACTTTGTCTCAGAGTTTTGTGAAGTATACCTTACTAACTTCTGCATATCCCAGTTGAACTCAACCTGCTTGACTTGCTTAAGCTTGTATTTTGCCGGAGTGAAGAGCTTCTCTCTCTCTCTCTCTCTTTTTTTTTTTTGGCCTGATGATTTTGTAGAAAATAGAGACTTATCTGTAAGTGAGAGGAATAACAAACTCTTAAGGAATCAGATGACAGAGGGTGAGAAGGTTGAATGGTATCACCAGCTCAATAGACATGAATTTGAGCAACTCCAGGAGATGGTGAAGGACAAGGAAGACTGGTGTGCGGCAGTCCATGGGGTCACAAAGATTCGGATATGACTTAGCAGCTGAACAATAACAAAAGAATCAGAATTCTTTAAATTCTATCTATGCCCCTTGTTCTTAATCTCTAAGTAGTTTGGGAGTAAAAACCTACAAAGGGAAAGCACTGAAATGTTGAAAAGTGGAAAACTTACTTTGTCCAGAAGTCATTCAGTCTATCTAGCATAGCCTCTTCGGTGGCTGTTCCCTTGGTTGAGTCGAGGTCTGTATTTTTATGGCTTCCACTCATTGATCCTGGTTCTAACGCAGGACGGACGACATGGAGCAAATCCAAATGGCCTGTCACATTATGGTCCTTGAATATTCCGAGGCAGTTCGCTTGTGTGAATGGAAGTCACTGAACTCATGAATATTGTGCTTAGTACAGTGCTAAGACGCTTCAGCTGCTACATGCTTCAGATGCTTCTCGAGACCAAGAGCCATAGCATGAAAAGAGGCCAAGCTTCTGCCAGTGCACTGAGAAAATAGCTAAAGTATAAAATGTTTAGAGCGTGAGGAGTCTTTAAGATTTCTCCACGTCTTATTCCTCTGTTTCAGTGGTTCTCAGCCTTAATGGAAAGTATGGAGGAATTTTAAAAACTCCGGAGGACTGAATCCTACCCACAAAGATTCTCATGTAATTGACCTGAGGCGTAGCCTGGATATCATGATTTTAAGTATCTTGTCCTAGATTGCGGATTCCAGAGTGCTGATTTTTGCAGATGGCGAAACTGGCCTCCAGAGAAGTCACACATCTTGCTCAGGTTATATGGTGGGTGGACACGAAACAAAGGACTCAGCCCCTGACATCTGTTATAACATGCTATTCATAGCACATGAGTACTACTAGTCATTTTTGCCTCAAACAGACACCCCCTCCATTGAGGACTGAGAAGCAAGCCCCAGTTCAGCAGGGTACAGCTAAGACTGCTCACCTTTCAATTTTAGGACAAGTTATTAGAAAGCAGCTTTCATCATTCTGCTTCTCAAATATCACCAAATAGTAATATTTTGTGTGGAAAAGTAGTATCACTTTACTCATTGACTTTTAGTAAAGGGAATAATCTTACTTTTACCACATTTACTCCTCCCATGGGACTTAATAAAAGTAACTCAATTTCAAATGAAAACAGAATGAAGTCTGTAAACTTTTAAATTTATGACTGAATTGGCCTTTGTTTGTAAAGGATGTTTATCGGCAACCTTAGGATACAATGTAGTAGGCAGATTGTTGTGGTCTCTGCTCTAGGTGAGGGGGACCAGCATTGCACATCCACCAAATGCTTCTCCAAACCTCCTAAAACTTGACTAAGTGGTATTTTTACTGATGCCGCTCTTGTAGGTCCGTCATAAGAACCATCAGATGGATAGGAAGTAGGGCAAACATGCTCTGAAACAGTTTATCTGTTTCTGGGTGACTGCTAAGTCGCTTCAGTCATGTCCAACTCTGTGCGACCCCACAGATGGCAGCCCAAGAGGCTCCCCCATCCTCGGGATTCTCCAAGCAAGAATACTAGAGTGGGTTGCCATTTCCTTCTCCAGAATTTGGTAATTCTATGCTTAGTTTTTGAGGAGCCATCAAACTGTTCTCTATAGCAGCTGCACCAATTTTACATTTCTGTAAGCAGTGCGTGAGTGTTCTAATTTCTACACAGTTTCACCAACATTTTATTTTCTGCTTTAAAAAACCCCAAGAATTATTCTAATGGGTATGAAGTGGTGTTTCGTTGTGGTTTTGGTATACAATTTCCCAGTGACTAGTGATGTTGAACATCTTTTGATATACTTATTGGTCATTTGTATATCTTCCTTGGAGTAAGGAAGATATACAAATGGTGCACACTTTTATTTTTTCAATGTGAAATATTTAATTTAAAAATTTTGACTCTACAATATATAAAATAGCTATTGTAAATGCACACAGTGTATTCTATAGCTGCCAAGTTTACCTTTTTTTTTAAAATTAAGGAAACTATAAGTTACACTGTGCTTAAGACTTGTATCTTCACCCCTTGAAAAAGCCCACATTCCATCACAGTGATGTGTGGTCAGACTTAACAGCCCCAACTTTTAAACACTTGAATCAAAAGTCATAACCAGTTTTACTGCAAAAGGACCTTGTACATGTTTATCAATTCTAGTACCATAATGGGTACCCAACAACTCATTAACATACAGAAACATGCATCATGAAAAGCAAGACATATCACCCATTCCTTCTGCATATCAGCAACTTGTCACTCCTGAGAAACAGTCCTCACATCACTAAACTCTGTGAACAAGCTTTTGTTGCTTTAATCCTGAGTGAAAGATGGAATGACTTAAATACAAATGCAACATATTATAGATAATTTCTTACCAAAAGGAGTCACAAGCTAAACCAAAGTATTTTACAGAATTCACTACAAGACACGATAAAAACTGTTTTACTTAAAGCTCTCCCCCTACCCCAACCCTATCCATCTAAAGAGCCAGCTGGATGTCTTTGGGCACGATGGTGACTCGCTTAGTGAGAATGGCACACAGATCAGTATCTTCCAACAAACCAACCAGTTACACTTCACTAGCCTCCTGCAGCGCACCAATGGTTTTTGCCCACTTTTAAATTGAATTATTTTGTTTTTAAGTTATATATTTGGACTTCTTCCATGCCAAGCTAATGGTATTCAGAAAGAGGATTCCAAGAGACCAGGGTAGAAGCTGCAAGACTTATGACTTAGCTTCAGAAGGCCTAGGACTTTATTATACTCTATTTCATAGGTCAGCCCAGATTCCAGGGGAGGGCTAGCAAAAATGCGTGACCATCTTTAATCCAACAGAGTACGGTATTAAAATGAATTAAAAGAACTCAATTGTTTGAGTAGCGATAACAATAGTAATGAATGCTACTACAACTCTGGATTAATATGACTTCTTTTCTCCTGAGGTCTTGAAGTGCTGTCACCCATAAAAACCTTCACCATGGGAGTTTTACACATTTTAGAGATCTTTAATTATGATGAAGAGCACAGTTACTTGCTTTTTAAAATCATTTAGCCAATTCGCTTTATAATGATGGGATGAGGCAGGGGACTTGGGTTTCAGTTTTGTCTCTGCTGTTAACTGGCTGACCAGCCTCTCTTGGGGGATGTCCTCTAACTTCTCTTCTATCTTGAACAAAGTATTGTTTTTTAAGAAGGAAGATGAATTGATCAAGAATTAGAATATAGAAAATGTCTAAGTACAGGGCAATTTGTTGTCTAAAAGTATTCCCATGTGTCATTTACTCACTGGGACAGAGAAATAACTTCAGCTTAACGACCATTATTATAATAAGATGAAAAAATAGCATCAGCAAACACACAAACACAGCTATGATAAGAGCTGAAGAGGAGCTGAAGAAATATCTTGGAGTTTTTGAGGCAGAAGGGCAAGAAGATAAGACATAGAGCAGTTCACATCTCAGCCAGATGGAAAGGAATGAGGAATACGGTTTTCTGGATCAAAATCTTAGTCAAAGAGCTGTATATAGCAATAGATCTGCAAACAATGGCTAAATCCATAATACAAAATATACAGCAAAGGGGGTAGTGGTGGGGTGAGGAGAAAAGGCACCGAGCATTTGTAGTGTGTGTCTTTTATATGCCAAGTGCAGGGCTGGTTGTTTTATACTAGACTCACTGGGCTTCCCTGGTAGCTCAGCTGGTAAAAAAATCCACCTGCAGAAGACCCCCGTTTGATTCGTAGGTCAGGAAGATCCCCTGGAGAAGGGATAGGCTACACACTCCAGCATTCTTGGGCTTTCCTGGTGGCTCAGACGGTAAAGAATCTATCTGCAATGTAGCACACCTGGGTTCAACCCCTGGGTTGGGAAGATCCCCTGGAGGAGGGCATGGCAAATCATTCCAGTATTCTTGCCTGAGAATCCCCATGGACTGAGCAGCCTGGTGGGCTACAGCATGGGCTCACAAACAGCTGGACACAACTGAGTGGCTAAACATAGCATTTTTCAAAAATAACTTTATTGAAATATAGTTAATTTACAATGTGTTTAATTTCTGCTGTACAGAAAAGTGACTGAGTTATATATTCTTTTCCATATTCTTTTCCATTGTGGCTTATCACAAGATATTGAATATAGTTCCCTGTGCTATTCAGTAGGACCTAGTTGTTTATCTATGCCATATATAATAGTTTATCTGCTAATCCCAAACTCTCAGTCCTTCCCTTCCCTCTCTGCTCTCACCCTTGGCAACCACAAGTGTTGTTCTCTATGTCTGTGAGTCAGTTTCTGCTTTGTAGATAAGCTCATCTGTGTTGTATTTTAAATTCCACATAGAAGTGATATCATATGGTATTTGTCTTTCTCTTTCTGACTTACTTTGCTTAATATGATAATCTTTAGGTACATCCATGTTGCTACAAATGGCATTATTTAATTCTTTGTAATGGCTATAGACTATATTTATTTGATTTTCATAGGCAAACATGTAAGTAAGCATCACTTTCTCTTACTTCCTGTTTTACAAATGAGGAAACTGATGCTCCTCATTCTGCATGTGGTTACACAGCCTGAGAGATACCATGTTTTTCTTGCATCAAGCTGCCTGCAAGATGCCATATTTGTAGGAGAACACTGTTTAGAAAAAATTCTTATTGGTAGAGACAGTCCTCTCAATCTTAGAATGTAATCACCATCAGTTTTATAGGTCCTCTTTGAAAATGAAGACAATATATCCTCTCAAGCTTGATTTGGAGGGTCACTCACTATCTATTTCTGATTACTTGCAAAATTCTTTACTATCATCTGATTACTTCATATAGAGAAAAATGATTTCTAATAGAAGAGATAATTTTAGTAATTTAAGTAAGTTAGCTCTTTAAAAAGTATGCAATTTATGGGTGGGTCTCAAGTACACTTGTATTGAGTCTAGAGAAGGTAAGTATCCTGTTCTTCCCAGTGCAGAAAGGACCCCTACTTTATATTACCACAGGATCTCAGGCCCATAGGTATTTTTTCCCCCATAATTGAGATTTTTATTGGTTGTTTTGAGGATCAGTACACCGACATTTCAATTTGTACACAATTTTTCACATACATACCAAAAATCTTAAAAATATGTAGTTGTGACTTTTAACAGTTATTCCAGTGACTTTCTAGCTTAAAATTTGAGGTGAAATTTCCTTAACAGGGTATCAGGTACCAATATCTTCAAATATTGATATGCTGTTATATCATAAGTCCCACTGATTCACAATTTAGTATCATATACACTACATACTCAAACTGTCAATCATTGACAGCACATCAACAAGGTTACTAGGAAGACTGGACTACCAGGACCAGATGTTATAGAGTGCACAAAATTCTAGCCAGGAGAACCAAGATCAAGGCGTGAGTGGTTTGCTGTAGGAAGTAATTCTACCAGAACAATACAGAAAGAGAAGTAATTTAAAGTGTTCAAAAAAATATATAAAGTGTTCAAAAAAAAAAAAAAGTGTTCAAAACATTAAACGTGCAACTGACTCCAAATTGCCATTTAGCATGCTTTGTGTTATAGGATATAAAAGCTACTCCCTATCTATGGAATGTTAGGCTGACACCCAAGATAATCAAAGCCTCTCATATTCAATATCCCACTATTTTCTGGTTGTACCAAAAAATAAACAACCAGCAAATGATTTCACCTCTTTAAAAAAGCATTTTACACTTAAAAAATGAGAGGAGGTGGGATTCCCTCATTTTTAAAAATGTCTCTAGCGCTTTTAAAGCACTTGCGTTTATAAAATAATTGATAAAAATGTTCCTCTGATTGAATAAGAGGGGGAGATAGGGACTCCTGACAGAACTGGGTGTGTGATATTAATCAGAGTTGGCTTCTTTCACTTCTGCTTCGTCAGAGACTGGGCTCTCCTCATTTTCAGTCTCTTCATTTCCTGCAAGTGAATCTTATAGTCTCTTGGTTGGCCACTGCCACCTGTTTTCCCTTTGCTCCTCTTTTCCCTTTTGTCTGAACTTTTTTGCCTGTAGATTGATCCATTCCCTCTGTTTTTCTTGACTTTGTCTTCACTTAAAAAAAATTAATCAATTTATTTTAATTGGAGGCTACTTATTTTACTGGAATTCCAGTTGAGCTATTTCAAATCCTAAAAGATGATGCTGTGAAAGTGCTGCACTCAATATGCCAGCAAATTTGGAAAACTCAGCAGTGGCCACAGGACTGGAAAAGGTCAGTTTTCATTCTAATCCCAAAGAAAGGCAATGCCAAAGAAGATTCAAACTACCACACAATTGCACTCATCTTACACACTAGCAAAATAATGCTCAAAATTCTCCAAGCCAAAATTCTTCTTCAGCAATAAGTGAACCATGAACTTCCAGATGTTCGTGCCGGTTTTAGAAAAGGCAGAGGAACCAGAGATCACATTGCCAACATTCGCTGGATCATCGAAAAAAGCAAGAGAATTCCAGAAAAACATCTATTTCTGCTTTATTGACTACGCCAAAGCCTAAAATTCTGAAGGAGATGGGAATACCAGACCACCTGACGTGCTTCTTGAGAAACCTATATACAGGTCAGGAAGTAACAGTTAGAACTGGATATGGAGTCCAGTGGTTCCAAATAGGAAAAGTAGTACGTCAAGCTGTCACCCTGCTTATTTAACTTCTATGCAGGGTACATCATGAGAAACGCTGGGCTGGAAGAAGCACAAGCTGGAATCAAGATTGCCGGGAGAAATATCAATAACCTCAGATATGCAGATGACACCACCCTTATGGCAGAAAGTGAAGAAGAACTAAAGAGCCTCCTGATGAAAGTGAAAGAGGAGAGTGACAACGGTGGCTTAAAACTCAACATTTGGGAAACTAAGATCATGGAATCTGGTCCCATCACTTCATGGGAAATAGATGGGGAAACAGTGGAAGCAGTGTCAGACTTTATCTTTTTGGGCTCCAAAGAAAATGGAGATGTTGACTGCAGCCATGAGGTTAAAATACGCTTACTCCTTGGGAGGAAAGTTATGACCAACCTAGATAGCATATTAAAAAGCAGAGACATTATTTTATTAACAAAGATCTGTCTAGTCAAAGCTATGGTTTTTCCTGTGGTCGTGTATGGATGTGAGAGTTGGACTGTGAAGAAAGCTGAGTGGTGAAGAATTGATGCTTTTGAACTGTGGTGTTGGAGAAGACTCTTGAGAGTCCCTTGGACTGCAAGGAGATCCAACCAGTCCATCCTAAGGGAAATTGGTCCTGGGTGTTCATTGGAAGGACTGAGGTTGAAGCTAAAACTCCAGTATTTTGGCCACCTGATGCGAAGAATTGACTCATTTGAAAAGACCCTGATGCTGAGAGGGATTGGGGGCAGGAAGAGAAGGGGACGACAGAGGATGAGGTGGTTGGACAGCATCACTGACTCAATGGACATGGGTTTGGGTGAACTCTGGGAGTTGGTGATGGACAGAGAGGCCTGGCGTGCTGTTGGTTTACGGGGTTGCAGAGTCGAACATGACTGAGCGACTGAACTGAACTAAATTATTTTTCAATATTGTGGTGGCTTTTACCATACAGTGACATGAATCAGCCACAAGTGTACATGTCTCTCCCCGTCCCAAACCCCCTTCCACCTCCCCCCTATCCCATCTCTCTGGGTTGTCCCGTGCACTGGCTTTGAATGCCCTGTTTCATGCATCGAACTTGGACTGGTCATCTATTTCACATATGGTAATATACATGTTTTAATGCTATTCTGTCAAATCATCCCACCCTTGCCTTCTCCCACAGAGTCCAAAAGTCTATTCTTTATATCTGTGTCTCCTTTGCTGTCTTGCTTACAGGGTCATCATTACCATCTTCTTAAATTCCACATATATGCTGTACTGGTGTTAATATACTGTACTGGTGTTTTTCTTTCTGACTTACTTCACTCTGTATAATAGGCTCCAATTTCAGCCACCTCATTAGAACTGACTTAAATGTGTTCTTTTTAACAGCTGAGTAATATTCCATCATGTATATGTACCACAGTTTTCTTATCCATTTGTCTGCCAATGGACATCTAGGACATCCATGTCTTAGGTATTGTAAACAGTGCTCTGATGAACATTGGGGTACACGTGTCTCTTTCAGTTCTGATTCCTTGGTGTGTATGCCCAGCAGTGGGATTGCTGGGTCTCATGGCAGTTCTATTTCCAGTTTTTTAAGGAATCTCCACACTGTTCTCCATAGTGGCTGTACTAGTTGGCATTCCCACCAACAGTGTTAAGAGGGTTCCCTTTCTCTACATCCTCTCCAGCATTTACTGTTTGTAGACTTTTTGATAGCAGCCATTCTGACCAGCATGAGATGGTACCTCATTGTGGTTTTGATTTGCATTTCTTTGATAATGAGTGATACTGAGCATCTTTTCATGTGTTTGTTAGCCATCTGTATGTCTTCTTTGGAGAAATGTCTATTTAGTTCTTTGGCCCATTTTTTTGATTGGGTCGTTCATTTTTCTGGAATTGAGCTGCATTGGCTGCTTGTATATTTTGGAGATTAATTCTTTGTCAGTTGCTTTGTTTGCTATGATTTCCTCCCATTCTCAGGGCTGTCTTTTCACTTTGCTTATAGTTTCCTTCATTGTGCAAAAGCTTTTAAGTTTAATTAGGTCCCATTTGTTTATTTTTGCTTTTATTTCCATTACTCTGGGAGGTAGGTCAAAGAGGATCTTGCTGTGATTTATGTCAGAGAGTGTTCTGCCTATGTTTTCCTCTAGGAGTTTTACAGTTTCTGGTCTTACATTTACATCTTTAATCCATTTTGAGTTTATTTTTGTGTATGGTTTTAGAAAGTGTTCTAGTTTCATTCTTTTACAGGTGATTTACCAGTTTTCCAAGCACCACTTGTTAAACAGATTGTTTTTCTCCGTTGTATATTTTTGCCTCCTTTGTCAAAGATAAGGTGTCTATGAAGTGAAGTGAAGTGAAATGAAAGTCACTCAGTCGTGTCTGACTCTTTGTGACCCCCATAGACTATCCATGACGATTCTCCAGACCAAAATACTGGAGTGTGTAGTTATTCCCTTCTCCAGGGGATCTTCCCAACCGAGGGATTGAACCCAGGTCTCCTGTATTGTGGGTGGATTCTTCACCCGCTGAACCACAATCAGGCCTTTCAGAACTTGTTAAAAGTTTAGGTGTTCTCTTCTTACCTACCTTAATGGTGGCCATCCCTTCCTTCCATGCTGTGCCAAAGGTAAAATTTCATATATTCCCCTTTCCCTTTAGAAGGCTTTGTCACTTTTTAGAATTTAGTTCATTTAGTTGCCTTGTATACTCAGTTCTCTAATGATTAAAAAAATTTTTTTGTAGATTATCTGGGGTTTTCCTGTTCTTAGGATAAGAGTGATGGTCTCTTGAAGCTTTCTAGATCCTAAGCAGAACTCTAGATGAAATTTTAAAAATCCTTTGTATTGATATTATGGAAATATTCAAACATTTAAAGAGGCAGAGAGAAGAGTAAGTACTCACCATCCAGCTTCTGCAAGAATTATTCACTAACATTTTTCCATACCTATATATACACATCTACTTCATTATTTGTAGCAGCAGAATTGTATTGTAAAGAATCAGAATACTTTAGTTTATATAACCATTTCCATACTGGTGGTTATGATTATAATTAGTTTAGTTCAATCACTCAGTCATGGCCAAATCTTTGTGATCCCATGGACTGCAACACGCCAGGCCTCCCTGTCCATCACCAACTCCCGGAGTTCATCCAAACCCATGTCCATTGAGTCGGTGATGCCATCTAACCATCTTATCATCTGTCGTCCCCTTCTCCTCCTGCCCTCAATCTTTCCCAGCATCAGGGTCTTTTCAGCTCTTCACATCAGGTGGCCAAAATACTGGAGTTTCAACTTCAACCTCAGTCCTTCCAATGAACATCCAAGACCGATTTCCCTTAGGATGGACTGGTTGGATCTACTTGTAGTCCAAGGGGCTCTCAAGAGTCTTCAATGCCACAGTTCAAAAGCATCAATTCTTCTGCACTCGGCCCTCTTTATAGTCCAATTCTCACATCTACACCTGACCACTGGAAAACCATAGCCTTGACTAGATGGACCTTTGCTGACAAAGTAATGTCTCTGCTTTTTAATATGCTATCTAGGTTGGTCATAACTTTCCTTCCAAGGAGTAAGCTTATTTTAACCTCATGGCTGCAGTCACCATTTGCAGTAATTTTGGAGCCCAAGGAAAAAAGTCAGCCACTGTTTCCCTGTCTATTTGCCATGAAGTGATGGGACTGGAAGCCATGATCTTAGTTTCCTGAATGTTGAGTTTTAAGTCAACTTTTTCACTCTCCTCTTTCACTTTCATCAAGAGGTTCTTTAGTTCCTCTTCACTTTGTACCATAAGGGTGGTGTCATCTGCATATCTGAGGTTATTGATATTTCTCCTGGCAATCTTGATTCCAGCTTGTGCTTCTTCTAGCCCAGCGTTTCTCATGATGTACTCTGCATAGAAGTTAAATAAGCAGGGTGACAATATACAGCCTTGATGTACTCCTTTTCCTATTTGGAACCAGTCGTTGTTCCATGGCCAATTCTAACTGTTGGTTCTTGACGTGCATATAGGTTTCTCAAGAAGCAGGTCAGGTGGTCTGGTATTCCCATCTCCTTCAGAATTTTCCACAGTTTATTGTGATCCACACAGTCAAAGGCTTTGGCATAGTCAATAAAGCAGAGATAGATGTTTTGCTGGAACTCTCTTGCTTTTTGATGATCCAGCAAATGTTGGCAATTTGATCTCTGGTTCCTCTGCCTTTGCTAAATCTAGCTTGAATATCTGGAAGTTCACGGTTCACGTATTGCTGAAGCCTGGCTTGGAGAATTTTGAGCATTACCTTGCCAGCATATAAGATGAGTGCAGTTCTAAAGAAATGATTATAAGCCAGTAGAACTGCTGTCATTCAAAATATACATTTTGACTCAGCTATTTCAAAATTTATTTTCATATTAATTCTGGGACAGTTTCAATTAGAGAGATTTGGGGAAAAAATCAAGTCCCAGCACTTTGAAGCATTCATGTCATAAAATGTTGTTCTACTCTGTCTATCAAACCTCAGCATCTGGTTAAAGATGTTTGGAAAAATCCCCACCTATAGAGCCTTATTTAAATTTGGTCAAATTATTTTGACAGCCTTAATGTAATTACTTTCTCTGCTTTCAGTTTGAAGTCTCACTGTTATTTTGGTCCTGAAAAATATTGTTTTCATGACCACACAACTAGCTATTGATTTGATCACTTTTTAATGTAAACATAATTTGCATTGTTATGCAGAAATAGCCAAAGTATTGTAAGTTTAGAGTCCTATCAGAATATGTGAAGAAATTTATATTTAATTTGATTTCATTCTAGCCTTTTATGTATTCTTAACTTATTTTGGGTTTATATGGCCTGACATTTTCAATTCAGTAGTAGTGATATGGAAATTAAAGATTTAAGTAGTATTTGTTCCATAGGGAATCTAAAATCAACATTTGGTAGGGTGGATATGGGCTAACCTATTAGTATAATAACTTCATTTTATTAGGTAATCTCTGGGAGTAAGCACTCATTTGAGAAAATAATTTGTCAGTTCAAATCACCTCCTCCTTCCCTTCACCCATTGTTTGTCCTTATTGATTATTTCTTATGTTGTATATAGTATTGGTTAAAATTTATAAGAATCTCATCATATGAGGAAATAAAGCAATACACAATACATCCCAGGCCCTCACTTGAGAACAAGGCATATTTTTTAGCTCATACAACACAATTAAGACAGACTTTTGTATGGCTTCAGGATCTGTTGGCATTTCCTCTTTGTAAATCACACTTACCTCTCAGTCTTATTTTGTTCTGCTCATGAAAACATTTTAGACAAGTTTGCAATCATTACATGTTTCACAAAACTGAAACAGGAAGTTGGCATTTCTTTGAAATATTTCATTTTTGAGATGTTCCTGGGTGTTTCCCAAATCTAAGTTGGATTTTTAATATCCCATTATGAGGACTGACTAGCTCACCCTGGTGAGGGGAAAATAGACAGTAAGAATCAGGGTCCCAGTCCTATCTCAATAGGAATTTGAGGTGACTGCCCAAGATTTCCATGTCTCAGTTTCCTCATCCATAAAATTATTTGTAGAGGTGCTCAGTGTTTATTGAATGAATTAATTAATAGTCAACACTTACCAAATGCCCACCACAGGCTAGACACTTTATATGCATCATCACATTGAAGCTCTATGAAATAGATGCTGTTATTAACTCTCATAGAGGAAAAAGGAGTATAATTAACTTGTCCAAATTCACACAGCTAGCAATGTGTGAAATTTGAATCCTGGCCACCTAAACCTAGTACCTATATTCTTAAACATGCTAAGTCTGAATCTTCCCCTGGCTCCAGGAGCAGAAAATCAGTTAAAGGCAACTAACAGCTCTCCAGCCACACTTTGCCTGGTGAATTCCTTCCTGTGCTGTGTTGTGTTACACCACTGAAGAAGAATTTGGCGGGGCTAGAATCTCTCATGATGTGGTGTCAGTGATTTTGGGTGCAGGAAAATTCCTTTACCTTTTGTGTCTTGGAGATTGCATAACTAAGATCCTTCTAAACTAAAGAGACAAAGTAATCGACCTCAAAATAGGTACTGCCCTTTGATCCCTCTGGGAGTAAGCAGGGTTTAAGCAGGAGCTAAGTAATACTGCCATCTCTTTCAGAAATCTCAGTGTTCAGTTCAGTTCAGTTGCTCAGTAGTGTCCAACTCTTTGCGACCCCATGAATTGCAGCACGCCAGGCCTCCCTGTCCATCACCATCTCCCGGAGTTCACTCAGACTCACGTCCATCGAGTTGATGATGCCATCCAGCCATCTCATCCTCGGTCGTCCCCTTCTCCTCCTGCCCCCAATTCCTCCCAGCATCAGAGTCTTTTCCAATGAGTCACCTCTTCGCATGAGGTGGCCAAAGTACTGGAGTTTCAGCTTTAGCATCATTCCTTCCAAAGAAATCCCAGGGTTGATCTCCTTTAGAATGGACTGGTTGGATCTCCTTGCAGTCCGAGGGACTCTCAAGAGTCTTCTCACTCTCAAAAGAAATTTGACACTTGGCATCAGAAATGGCCAATGGATGCTTCATAGCATCAAAGCCGCAGAGTATCCTAATTACTATTTAGAAAGCGTATACATGGACATGAGATTGAGTTTATATGACTCTGAAAACCTTCATTTCATTCTGAAAACAGTGCTACAGAGTGACCTAGCTATGTGGAGTTTGAGAGTAGATCTATGCTCTTCCTACAGTTTAGAAATACACTCCTTGCTTTGGAGTTTTATTGAAATCTGATTTATAAAGTGAACACATTCTGGGCTATAAACTGAATATTTTACCAAGCTAAAGTTAAGTGAGAGTGACTCCAGTTACACTGTGGGTGTTAAGGGTGTGCAGAGGCAGAGCTAACCCTGTATGTCTTGAACAAAATTGGAGATGCTGCTGCGCATGTGAAAGGTCAAGGGGAACTTACAACCTATTCAGTCAGGCATGAGAAACAGATATCACAACCAAATAAATTAAAAATTTTTCTTTTTGTTTTGGCTGTATTGCAAGGCAGTCAGGATCTTAGTTCCCCCACCAGGGATCAAACCCCTGCCCCCTTGCAGGGGAAGCATAGAGCCTTAACCACTGGACCTCCAGGTAAGTCCACAGCCAAACAAATTTATACCTTCCTGAATATGTTTTTAAGATATATTTTAGAAATGGCAGTTTGGCTCAGAAGAAGAGAACAGAGAGGTCATCCCAATGCACAAGGAGGAGAGAGAGGCACATAGTAGAGGAGAGAATTGCAAAGAAAATGGAAGAAATATGATCTTTGTTTCCTTAACCAGAATCACACATCTAAAGAGATTAATGATTCATAAGCTCTCAAAAGTACCTATCGAAACAAAGATATTTAAAATGCACCCCCTCTACAAAAAACAAAACCAAAAAACAAAACCCCCAAACTATCAAGACTGTGATACAAGCCAGTAGGCAACAAAATATTTGTTAATTTTGTAAGCCTACCATATGTCAACAGAACAGAGCCGAATGCTGTTTTAATGACTCTCTTAGCATACCCTGCGGTGTCTGAGTATTGGATGACGCAGTATCTTTCTGGTGTAACTGTACATTTCCTTGCTTCCTTTCCTTTCTGTCTGTCAAAATAGAAGTAGTCTAATGTTATGCATATAAATACAAAAATTTTAATAGTTAATAATGGAACAATTTAGCCTGCTCCAAATATTTTAAAAGCTCACAGCAAAGTATACATAAAATATTAAAATTTTTTTCCATAGGAATCTCTAAAAACAGTTTTCTGTGTTAACAATTTATCTTCTAAATTGGATTCAGGGAGTGAGGTTTTAAAGTGGTTATTCATACCATGCACAATACATAATTATTAAAATGATGTAAAAAATAGACGTAACTAGCTCTGAAGAAATGAGTTAAATTATGTAAGAAAAAAAAAAGCCCTGGTAAATGGCATTAAATTGTTAACTTATAAAATTAAGTACCATAAATGTTCAGTGTACATTTATGATATCTTAGCACAATAACTTATATTTATGGAAAGTACTTTTCCTTGTAGAAAATATCTGAAGGGCTGCACTTTAATCATTTAAAGAATTGCATATGCACTTAAAGTTTTGTGTTTATGGAATCAAAATCTATTAAGAACATATCTTAATGTCTGATTATATGTAATTTATTAGGAGAAACTAAAAGTAAGATGAAGTTGCTTAGCATACTTTAAGGCAATATTAATACCAATGAACTCAAAATGAGGACAAACAGAGGTCTTACTCATAACATGATGTAGGTGAAGTTTTCTTCCCTTCTCTCCATACGTCCTCTTATTTCCACATTAAACTAAAAGGGAAATTCCTTTTTAAAAGAAATTGAGGATAATTAAATATTATGATTAATTTAATATTTTGAATAACAAAGACATTGCCATGTATATGAAACTTTTAATCCTGGATCATACGTTTCAAGGAAATAATATGATGACTTTAATAGTGAGACTAAGTCAAGCATAATTGTACTGCTTTGTGCTTCAGAAGGCACTTTCATCTTGCAGAGTCATAGGACCATCTATAGGAACATGAATTATTGCCTATGACTACAAAGAATTCTGGTTATTTGGGTCTGGCTAAATGGGAGCTTATGGTATTTGTTTCAGTTCTCTTTTCGACTTCATATAAATAGAACCTTAAGCGAAATGGTTTTTAGAACTTCTTTTAATGGTCTTTTTATATTACAATAGAGTATTTATGTTAGATGTTTTCTTCAAGACTACAAGTCACAAAAGACTTGCAGTAACTTATGACCTATTTGTTAATTTACTTCTGATTTAATATTATTAACTAATATTATAATGCAAAATATAACATATGTTACATATATTAAGCCAGAAATAAAAGTTTCTATCAGGAAAATCAATGTAAAGTTATGTTTATAATATGCATGACAGCATAGTGCCTCCAGTTTAAGAAGTAAGTTTAACTGGGAGATAAGTGAGGTAGTATATCATTTCAAACTTTTCAGTTTTTGAAATTATGTACATATATTACTGTTTCAAAAAAGAAAACAAAATAATTAATATTTTTTAGGCCAGAATGGGGACAATAGTATTCATTATTTAATATAGGTAAAGTGGGTTTTTGCCTTTAAAAACTTTTTTATTTTTATTTTTGGAGTATAGTTGTTTACAATGTTGTGTTCAGGTGTACAGCAAAGTGAATCAGTTGTACAGATACATATATACTCTCTTTCTAAAATTCTTCTCCCATATAGATCATTACAGAGTGCTGAGCAGAGTTCCCTGTGCTATACAGGAGGTCCTTATTATCTATTTTACAAATAGTAGTGTGTATATGCCAATCCCAATCTCCCAATTTATTCCTCACTACTTTTTCCCTTTGGTAAACATAGGTTTGTTTTCTACCATCTGTGACTCTATTTCTGTTTCATAAAAAAGTTTATTTGTACCTAAAATGTCTTATTTTAAAAAATTTTTATTGGAGCATAGTTGCTTTACAATGTTATGTTATTTTCTGTTATATAGCAAAGTTAATCAGCTATGTATATATATTTATATATACACACACACATACCCTCTTTATTTTAAAAGTAGCTTTCAGAGTTAGAATTATAATTTCACTCAGTTCCATCTCATTGCTTTTTTCTGGTATTACTGCTTGACACTCAGTTACTAAGTATGGTTATTTCTTGAAAAAGTAGCAAAAATCATTCATTTTATGATAACATTGTGACAAAGATTAGAGAATCCTGGAAAAGTCCTTTAATACTTAAAAAACATGTATCATGTTTTTAAAAAGTACGATTATGTCAAGTTTAGAAAAATGTACTTAGAGACCAGTTTCACAGCAGTTCTCTCAAAGAGAGTTGACGTTTCCCATATTGGAATATGTAGAAAACAGGTGGATGGCTGCAAGGAGGTTTATTTTCCCAGCTGACCTAATAAAACCACATTTATCCACTTATGTTTTATTCAAAGGAAGACATAGGACATGTACATTATTGTTGATATAACTTAGAGGAGTTTAGGACAAAAGGCAGAACCTAATAATCGTGTTTTTATGGAATTATGAAGGCAAAATAATATTAAATACTTGATTTTTGTGCCAGAAGTTGAGATTTGGAAACTAGTGACATCTCATCAATTTTTAAAATTGATCACCAGGCAACCTAAGTAATGGCAGTCACATAATTCTCATTTGGTTATGTCTCCAAATTTATTAGTGGTTTTAATAAAATTATTTTATGGACTCCGCTAATGAGATGACTTTGTAAGATAACTTTCTATCCACCTAGAGAATTTTGCTTACTTCCAAATGTTTAGCTAAGTATATATCACAGCAATAGTTCATTTTTATTGAGTGCATACCATGTGCAAAACATTTTACGTGAATTTTCCCATTTAATCCTCACAAAATCCTTATAATGTTGGCATTATTTTTATTTATACTTTGCCAATAATGAAACTGACTCTCAGAGAAGCTAAAATATTTGTCCAAGAACCTGTTCATAAATGTCAGAAGTGGTATTAATTCAGATCTGAGTCTAAAATCTGAGCTCTTCCTATTATGCTGTCATCAGACTCCAGACCTTAAGTTCATAACCAATTACATACATCACATTTTGTGAAAAACGCATAAATTTATGAAAGATTAAACACCTCTAAGTGCTCTGACAAATTCTCTTTTATTCATTGCACTATCAGGTGGGTCACTTATTTCTTTTGAGGGTTAGTTTTGTTCCTGTACATCATTATTGAGTTTACGATCTATTGTTTCTTCTATATTTTTCTGTTTTTCCCAGATTAGATTCTAATCTGTACTGTGATGTTCTAGATCTTTAAAAGTGACTTACATAAGAAGGTATTTTACATTTTTAGTTTCTTGCTGACTTTGAGGGGAGTCATTTTCTTTACATCATTATACAAGATCCCTAATTTCATCCTTATATTCTTACATGGTAAGGAACCAAATGTTAAGAAATGATTCTATCTATAAAATACTACTCATTTAAAAAGAATGAAAATCTGAGTTTGTTTTCACAAGAAAATAACCAGTAACACAGAGAAACTGTGATGAAGAAAGTAAATAAAGATAATTAAACATTGACTAAGGTTTATGTCATCATTCCTGGGTACTTTCCCTTTAATTTCTACTCCACTATTTTTCACTTATTCATCTGCTGCTCTGTCACTTTTCTACAGTTTCATACATTCCTCTTTTGTCATTTCAACTACTTTATATTTTCACTGGAACAGAACCCCATCTTCTAGTTTTTTGTTTCTGTTTTTTAGATTATGATCCTGAAGATCCTGGTATTATGAATAAATTAGCACTTAATAAATGCCTACTAAAAGAATAATCATTTATGTGTGAAGGGAAGAATTAATTCCATTAACTCAGAAATAAGCTTTACTTCTGAGTCAAAGAAACAAGATGGAATAAAATACCTTTTTATAATTCTAAAATCCCAGTGTACTTTAAAAAAACATGTGCCTCCTTAAGAGCAAACACCAAAGGATTAATTTATCAACCAACTTAGCATTTTTTATAGAAAAATCATGAAGAAAAAATGTTTATTAAGTTTTATTAAGGTGAAGTCTTCTGCTACAAGGTGTGACTATATCACAACTCTCTCTTGCAGGTTCTTAAGGTGGAAACAGTACGACCATAGAAGCCTCATAGTGTTTGGGTATAGGAGCATCACTCTCCCTGAGGAGCAGCTGGAGTTCTGGCTTGAGCGAGTGTTACCCAGGCTCCGAGTCCTTCATTAGCAACCCAGGAACTTTGGTTTTACTACACAATTTGTCTTTCTGTGTTAGATGTGTTTGTGATCATTTGCCAACTATTATAGGCACGTATTACTTGAATCTGGTCAATCTGGACCATGAGAAGAAGTGAAGGTATAGAAAGAATGAGTGACTTGCCCAGAGCATTTTTCTATTCAGATTCAATTTTTTCCCCTTCTTGGAGCCTGGTTTTGGGGTATGAGATGAAACCCCAGGTGAAACTAGCAATAAAACTTACCTCTAAAGATCCCAGAAAAGATGCGTGGATTCTATGGGTAGTGTTTGATTTATAATTTTTTGTTTTGGTTGATAAGTGAAGTAAGGATTCTTGCAAAGGGCCCAGGATATTCCTGACTCCTCCAGCTGCCCCCTCCCACCCCACCAAAGTACTTGCTGGATTTCCGGAAGCTGGGACAGCAAATGGACCCATAAAATGAAGTTCATTAATGAAAACTAATTGAAAATTAATTCACCACAACTCCAGGGAAGAGCTTGCATTTAAAATGTTGTGTTGTTAGCGAGCAAGTCTCTAATCATCAGAGCATGGCAAAATACTTCAGAATGACATATAGGTTAATGAGGTGGTGAAGCATCGGAAGAACAAAGTCTTGTAATATTAAAATAGCCACCAGGCTTGAAACGACTGCCATGGCCCTCCCTCTGACTTTCCTTTGTGCTTCATTCCACTGTCTGGTTTCATTGTCGCTGGACAGAGCAGACCCCATGTTGTTATCCCTTCCCCCAACAAGTCTTTCCTTGAGATGAAATTCCATAATAATCTCCAAGTTTTGGTTACTAAATATGAATTTTGTATATGCCACTTTACTCTGCAAATCCTGAGGAATACACTTTTTCATTTTTAAAATGTTTATTATGGAAGATTTCAAACCTATAGAAGAGAGAAAAATGAAAACACTTCATCTGACTGTAATAGTTATCTACCATGTATCCATTTAAAAATATATTTTAGTAAACTTGAAAGAGCAAATATTTAGATTTATAGTATTTTCTTTTTCACAAAATAGATATTGTGTTGTAATAGGCTTGCTTTTCTTTTTTTCTTTCTCATTCATCTAACAAATATTCATTAACTATGTACAAGATGAAACTAAGAAAGATTGGACAGTTATTCTTTAGAAATTCCACCCATATCTCTTCTAAAAAATTATCTAGGATCCTCTTGAAGCATCTTTACATGCAAATAGTTTCTAATCTTAAATTTATATTTATGGACTTTTTTCTCTGTTAGGTCTCAATTCTCATTAACATTTTATCATCTTTTGGGCACTCCAAGTGGGATTGTTGTCCATGAAAATATCTACATACGTATTTTCATTTTGCTCTTAACACAATTCATAGTTATACTGGTATTAAAAATATTGGTAAACTGGTATGTGAAAGAATCTGATGCATCACTGCCTTTCCTCTCTATAGTATTATTTTATTACTTTTGAAAATGATAAATTAAGGGAAGAATTTTGAAGATAAATCCTTTCTCTCCATTTGGTTGTTACTAGAGTCAATTTATATTTCCTTTATCGTTATTTCTTTCAGCAAATCTCATCTCTCAACTTGTCCAAAATTTATTATTCAAGTATTCTAGCTTCAATCTCAATCCAAAGAAGATAATAAATACAATCTCTTTGTTATATCTCTTAGAAAATTTTTAAGAAAGCTATTCAAAACTATCCAACTATTCTGGAATTCTTTCAAGGGATGGCGTTTACATGTACTTTCGCAGTAGAGCACAGCCCTCTTAAAATTCCTTCTTCACATCCTCCTGTATATGAGCTTAATTTTTCACTTCTTACAATATTATTTCAGAACAATTCTGCTTTGGTATCTTCTTTTTAGGATTTCTTTTTATTTTTGTATTTCCTCCCATATCATATCATTCTGATTTTTCCAACTAAAGGATTCAGGGAAACATATTTGTGATATGGCTGTACTGTTATGTTTTGAAATAGGAACATTTTAAGTGGAGAAAAGGAAACTAGACAGTAAAAAGTTAACCAGCCTATGAAAACACCTAGCCCTGCCCCAGGTGGCCTAAGAGATTGATACTGGGCTCTGTGATTGTGTTATTTATTTAATTGTGAAGAAAAGGTCTTGTGTAATTCAGTTTTAAAAGAAGGTTTGATATAAAATTAGCATCCACAAGCTTATTAGTACTAGAGCCCGTTTCAGTGGGAAAATGGAGACACGAACAAGACACAGATTATCTCAATTTGAATATGTCAGTTTAATATATTTGGTCAGGTATTTTCCTCCTTTGACTGAATTTCTTCTGCGTTTTCTAGTTATTGATTGAAAGGAGCATTACATAGTCTATTTGGGTTCCTTCCTTGCTCTGCTATGCAAGTATACTATGCTTAGGAAGAAACAACGTGATGAGTTAACAAGAATCCTGGCACAGGAAAAGAAGTAGACTGTTTAGCTGAAGGGATCCATTATAAGAGAGGAGCCCAAGATTGGACGCAAGAAGCAGCACATAAAGTTGTCTTCTCCTTCACAGAAATATGAGCTTACCCACCCCACGTGTACTAAATGAAACACATGCACAAATTTCGTGAATTTCTGCACGAGTCTTTAGTTTCTAAAAGTCATACCCATTTTCTGTCAAGTCCTTGGCAGTGGCCAATGAGGGGAATTTTAGGATATGAGCAAAGTTTTTGAATGACAGTATCAAAGAAAGCTTGAGTGTTTTCCTTTATTAACAACCAGTCAATTAAGTATCTCTAATTTTCCTTAGATAACTTACAGTGGAACTTATAGCTCAGACCTGATCTTGTAAAAAATTTTAACTGTAAAAAACAAAAACAGCAAAAAAGAATCCTTGGCTTAATTTGAGTTTGAGCATTTCAAAGCTGGTATTTGCAAACTCAGAAAAAGAGCTTTTCATTAATCCATGATTTTGGAAACAGTTACTCTAACCCACAACCACATACAAATACAAAAATCCTAATGGGACTATTTTCTTACTAAGCCTGTAACAGTTTACATTCACCTAATGGCCTGGGGTTATGAGCAAACTACTCAATTAGAGAATTTAGGCTGGTTGCCCACATATTTTAGAGCAAATTATCCTTTCACAAATGCAGAACCCCCTATATAAAACGCCTAACCAGTATTTCCTGTAAAAAAATACTATTCCCTAAATTCCCACCTTGAACCTACTAAGAATTTCCCTTTTGCTAGGGCAAAGATTTTATGGAAATATTTGTTTTTATATCACATACCTTACTGTCGGTCTTCCTGTGGGCTTGTGTTTTTGACCTTATAGCAGTTAAGAATTTATAATCAAAACACTTCTAAATAAGATATTTCTTTTCTAAGTACTTTTGCTGAGTACTTAAGCTAAGAACCTTAAGTTGGAAGGTGTAGAATCCTGCCAGTTCTTTGATAACAGATCTTCTGCTTGGGGGTTAAATGAATTTCATGGTTATCCTTAACACTTACTATTTCTTCTTAGGCTTCTTTCATTTAAAAGGGGTCGATGCTTCCAATCTATAAACACCTATTAAAAGTTCTCCACCCTTTTATACTTGGCTGCTGGTCTTAATTGTCTGCAGATGGGTGGATCACTGAATTTTTATTTCAAAGGTAGAGATTTGCAAAATGTAAACGAGCCTATTAAAAGTTCTAAATCAAGACTCTCAACATCCATTAAAAGGGATCCATGTGTAAATAGGGATAGAACTCAGTTTGAAGGTGTCTTTTTATAACAAATGTTTTCACCCACATCTAAGTAAGAGTGCCTATCACCACCAGTGCGTTGCATATGTATTCAATACAAATAGTGCATCACTAGAGGCGTATTTAAAAATTTCCTGCAAAATTTGGAACTAAGGAAAATATGTCTGCAAAACATTTTTCCTTTTTATAATAGTTGATAGATAAGAGATGCCATATAACTTATTCTACATTATCAGTTTTCACTGGGTTGAAAAGAAGCAAAAATATTTTTTTTTATTCAACAAAATAAAAAATCAATACCATATAGACCTATGGTACTAAGAAATATTTTATTGCCCTTACTATGAAATCTCAAAATGTGACTATTTTCAGTTCACCTACTAAATTATTATTTCCCATCCTGGTAAAATTCTTTTTTAAAATTGAACTTCAGTTCGCAGTGTTGCTTGTGACTGAGAACTGAAACCCGAGCTAGTTGCTCTCGGCACTGTGGTGTTCTGGCTTATCTTGCCTAAGGGACTGACAGTTTATCTCAGATTCTACGGTTTCTTCCATCCTTCTTTCACTAGCATTTCCCCTTAGTCTTGCTTTTCATTAGCCCACCCTGATGGCCAGCCACTTCTAATCTATAAATTAAACAAAACGAAAACACAAAAGTATGCTTCTTTTATCTCTGGAAATCAAATCCGTCACAAACACAATTTAGTTGGAGTTCTTTAGGTCCAAAACAAGATATTACAAGTAGCACAAAATATTGCTAGAAAGCCTGCACTTAAAAACCAGCCTGAGATACTAACCTTGCAATGGAGGATGTGATGAAATTTCTTCGGACTACTTTATTAACTTTGGCTTTGAGCCCCACAATCTGTACCCAGTAGTCAAATCAAGGTTTGAACATCTGACAACTATATTTCCTCCATCCTTTCTCTCAATGCAAGACATAGTTTATTTAATTTTAGAAGAATGGTATTTTCCAGTTTTAATATTCAGATTACAGTGACAATATTTCAGAGACAGTCCAATCTTTAAAACTCCATTTTCTTTTCTTATTCAATTGTTGTGTTACAAAAGGGAAGCAGAAGTTGGGTATCTAAATAGAAACAAAAAGACAATTTAAGTTTTTCTCCTTCAGCTTGCAAACATACATTTACAAGCTCTCAACAAAAATTTTACTTTTAAAAGCCATTTTAATATTTGTTATCTTTTTCTGAGTAAAATAAGCTGATGCTTTTACATGTGGATCTTATTATGTGAAAAGCTGTCTAAGTCTGCTATTGAACATAATCATATGAATTACGAACTGTGACTTTATTCCTTTTATAATCTTTGTAGTTTTTGCCATTACTTTTACATGTCTATGTCTGGCATTATGTAGCTTTGAAACTATGCCAAAAATATTTATTGTCGTATATCTGGCATTCTCATACTATGTGGCTGAGTTTGGTTTCCAAGCTAGGTAAAACTTACTAGCAGATACAGTTTGGCATTTGTTTGAAAAAAATCATATGTAATTTAGTCCTGCTCCCTGCCCCCAATACAACCTTTGCACTCTTCAAACATGTATGGAGTTGAAATTCCAAAGTTTGAGCTGTCTCTTTTTCCAATTTTGAAAATTCTTCAGTTTTAAAGCATATAACATGGAACAAAATAATGACAACAAAGAAAACAGAAAATAAAAGAACAAATTTAACTGCAAACCAGGACCAGTATTTTGAAATACTTGTACGGATGATCTCTGTAAAATATTTTCCAAGTATGCAAATCTTAGGAAGCTAGGGAAGAGTCTGAATGATACAGTGCAGTGCTGGTACTTTGTTACATGAACTAACAATAGTGATAAAAAGCAAAATAGTGATAAAAGTTCCTCTAGTACTCTCTTTGTAGCTTGACTAATACAATTCTTTAAAGAAGTATAGTCACTTCCTGCTTAGGCACAGCATACTGCTCATGTAGTTTATTCTCATATATCTTCATATACATAAATAGACTATTAGCTTTATTTAAGATGTTTTTAAGGTGTTAAAGCATACTTTCTAGAAGAAAGTAGTCATGACTCATACAAATACAAACACTTAGCGAATATTTAATTTAATGCATTGATTAATGAAGGAAATTGTATAATGCTACATGCAATTCAAAGAAGAATTCAAAGAACCATATACATGTGGGCAATATGGAAAGCTAAAATATATTTGCAAATGATGCAAAACTGATCTATGCATAGGGCAATAATCAATGGCATTCTGTTGTATATAACTTATTTGCATTTCTAAGGGCAAGAATCATTTGCATTATCCATTTTCTATAATTTACAGAGTAATGTATGAAAATTCTTACACCAGGTACTTTAAATGGTAAAGACTCTATTATTTGAAATTTAATATAAATTATTTTACTTATATATTTGTTAATTGCTTTGGATCAACAAAAAAATTTTTTGAGTACCTATTATGTGTTAGGCATTGTATTTGATGCTGGAGATACAACAATGATCAAAAGTAGCCCTTGCAGATCTATAGTTTAATGTGGAGATAGATATTAATCAAATAAGCACAAAAATAGATATACAATTTTAAGTAAAACACAGAGTCTTAGAGGAATAAAACACAGAGTCTTAGAGGAGTCCGTAGGGCTCTGACAGGGTAAAACTTGTAGAATTTTACTTTTTTTTTTTTTTGGTATATGAAAATTTATTACTATCGCGCTTTCATCATCAAAATTTATGATCTTGGTCTTTCCTTCTTGCCTTTGTATAAAGCCAAAAGAGAGACATTGGCTACTTTGACAACCTTAAAGCGGACTCCAGGAATGTCACCAACAGCATGACCTTTGCAACCAAATCCAGCAACCAGAACTTCATCATTTTCCTCAATAAAATTCAAGGAACCATTACTGGGTACAAAAGCAGTGATTTTTTTTGCCATTCTTGATTAGCTGAACCCTGACACACTTCCTGATGGCAGAATTTGGCTGTTTGGCTTCAACTCCTACTTTTTCCAGCACCATTCCCTTGGCATGAGAAATGCTGCCAAAAGGGTTGGCCTTCAGGGCAATGCCCAAATGGGCTTTCTTGTGCTGTGTATCATGACACTTCTGGTCTTGTCAGTGGCTATGGAGCTTCCTGGCAGTAGGAAGATCGCGACACTTGCCCATCCTGCTGGCACCGTGGGCCTGAGTGAAAGAGAATTTTACTTTAAGTAACATCTGTATTTCCTGATTTTTGTATTTATCAAAGGTGATACTTTAACTTAGAAATCTATATTTAAAAATTTTATCTTGCTGGGTTAATTATTCATACAAAACCTAGTAATTCTGCAATAAACAAATAAGTCTAATACTTACATATTTTAGTATTATTATAAAACTACTGTGTAACATAAACTTCTGTGTTAATTTATTAATTAGGATCATAGAAGAGAATCATAGATGGTAACAATTAGTAAAGTCAAAACTAAATCCGCTAATCTTTTGCCAGTTGGTTCTTCTGCAGTCCTTCTTCCTCCTCACACGCAACACCCCTCACCCCATTTTCCATAGAGTTCAGCAATCATTACCCTTATTCAAAACAATGACAGGTAATATATTTGGCCCCCCAAAAGAAGTCACTCTTCAGTGCTTTAGAATCCATGACAGTCTGTATTTGGAAAGACTCTAAGCACCTGAGGGTTACCCAGTGCTGAAGTGTCACTGAGCACTCCTGTTGCCCATTCTAGTAATTTTATTCCCTTTATCTTCAAAGTTCCAATTAGAAGATTGATTTTATGAAGCTCAATTTGATAACACACAAGATACAGATTCATTCACTTTTTGAACAGATTGTAGATATCCGCATCATAAAAGCTAAATTTATATATATGAATGTGCACCTAGCAACAGAAATACACATTTTAGTTTTTCTTTTTTCCCAAAGTAATAGTGATAGCTGCGAGCTAAGTCATTCCTACTTTTCCAGATACTCCTTTTGATCTTATGTGTGAAGCCACTGAAAATGATCCAGCACCTTTAGCCCTTAACCTAGTGTCTTAGATCAGGCTTCCTAGAAGCAGACCATCAGATGAGGATTCATGTGCAAGTGATTCATTAAGAAAGTACTCCTGGGGGAAACCAAGAAGGGGATGTGGAAAGCAGGACAGGAAAGAGAAGACATACAAGTGAGGATGAATCTCAGGCCAACTCTGATAGAGAGCAGTTTCAGCCTGTGATTTGCAAGGGAATCTAAAATGTAAGTTATACTTCAGAATTGTCCTAATAGCAGAGGGTAAGGGGGCTGGTCTTTCATACTGTGGCACACATCAGCACCCCCCCGGTGAGACAGAGTGGCGGGAAGTAAATTCCTAAGACTTTTCAGTGTTTCTAGAACATCTTCTGAAAAACAGTCCAGTGTTTGATTTTGAAAGGAGAAACACATAAAGAGGTAAAACAAGATCTGAGGCTACTGGGGAGAAACATTGGCAGTGCTTGCAACACCCTGTCTGGGCACTCTCCACAAATCCATCCTCCTTTTCTTCATGAGCACATAGTTAGCAGGTCTCCCTTGCCAAGCATGGCCCTGTAACTGTGTTCTCTTCAATGGAACAGAGTGCAAGCGATATGTGCCACTTCTGGGCCTAGGATAGCTTCACACATACTGTCTTTCTCCTCTCTGCTGGCTGGAACTCTGGATGATCCAGCTTATACTATAAGAATAATGACAATGACCTAAGGTTTGATGATGCAGTATGATGGAAGGGCTGGGGTCCCTGAACGACTTCTTGATGATCCAGAGCAGTCAGGGTGGACTGTTAGGTGAGAAACAAATCTCTTCTTCAAACCACTGAATTATTGTTGGGTCTTTCTCACTGTGGGGGCTTCTCTGGTGGCTCAGTGGTAAAGAATCTGCTTGCCAATGCAGGAGTTGCGTGTTCAATCCCTGGGCTGGGAAGATCCCCTAGAAAAGGAAATGGCAACCTACTCTAGCATTCTTGCTGGGAAGTCACACGGACAGAGGAGCCTGGCGGGCTATAGTCCATGGTGTCATGAAGGCGTCAGACACGACTTAGTGACTAAACAACAACTGATCACAGCAGCCTAGCTATTTTTTAATTACTACAAGATGCTTTATTCTTATCATAACATTATATTTTAATTGCTTATTCTTGGTTTCTTCTATTAAAATATATATTATATGAGAGCAGGAGCTTTATCTATCTTTTTCTTGCTGGCATAAAATACTCAATAAGTATTTATTTAGTGAATAAGCAAAAGCATAGTTACCTGTCCTATAATTATTAAAAATTTTTAAACTACATTACAATTACAGCACTTACTATAAAACTAAATTCAGAGTGATATAGAAGAAATGAAAAGAGTTTAAGGAAAAGTAATCAAAATGTCTAATGAGATAAAATAGTGATATAGAGATAAAAATACTGATATATTAAAAATGAATGGCAGATAAATTGTGTAAACTTGAAAAACAAGGCTGAAGGGAAACTTGGTAGCTGTTTTTGCTTATAGGAAAGGTGATTATAAAGAGGTTGCTGATCAACTGTTTTCCATGTCTGCAGAGGAAAAACTTCAGGAAAGAGCTTAAACTGACCTGACAGTAATAGTGATTAAACATTAGAAAAGGCTCCAGAGTAATATTGTAGAATCTCTGTCCCTGGTGAATTTTAAGGACAAACCATCTGTCTTAGACGTTTCAGGCAGAGCCCTGCAGGAAGAGAGAGGTCTGGATTAAATGACTCCCTGAGCTGGCTCCCTTTCAATTCCAGGAGTCTTTGCCACTATACAAGGTATCAGGGGATCTGGCAGTGACATATTTCACTCCAGTGACCAGCCAGATTGATTAACTGGCATCTCTTATCTGTAACTTGAGAGAACTATTTCTCTGCCTGAGGATGATGGGGTGGACTGAAAGTAGAGAATAAGAAAACAAATCTCCCCTTCCCCCAAAATATATGAAAAAGTATAGTTTGCACCTACAACTCTAAGATACTAAGTGATTTCCATACTATCAATACAAACTAACTAGGAGAGTTCTAAGATTTTTATACCTTTCGAGTGCTGCTGCTGCTGCATCGCATTAGTCGTGTCCGACTCTGTGCCACCCCATAGATGGAAGCCTACCAGGCTCCCCCGTCCCTGGGATTCTCCAGGCAAGAACACTGGAGTGGGTTGCCATTTCCTTCTCCAATGCATGAAAGTGAAAATGAAAGTGAAGTCGCTCAGTCGTGTCCAACCCTTAGTGCCCCCATGGACTGTAGCCTACCAGGCTCCTCCGTCCATGGGATTTCCCAGGCAAGAGTACTGGAGTGGGGTGCCACTGACTTCTCCTTCAAGTGCTAGATTTTATTTAGTAAGATTAACTTCTACAACGATTGAAAGATAATGGCTTACTACTATATATAACATAGATAACTAATGAGGACCCTTATGGCAAAAACTGAAGAGGAACTAAAAAGCCTCTTGATGAAAGTGAAAGAGGAGAGTGAAAAAGTTGGCTTAAAGCTCAACATTCAGAAATGAAGATCATGGCATCCAGTCCATCACTTCGTGGGAAATAGATGGGGAAACAGTGGAAACAGTGTCAGACTTTTATCTTTTGGGCTCCAAAATCACTGCAGATGGTAACTGCAACCGTGAAATTAAAAGATGCTTACTCCTTGGATGAAAAGTTATGACCAATCTAGATAGCATATTGAAAAGCAGAGACATTACTTTGCCAACAAAGGTCCGTCTAGTCAAGGCTATGGTTTTTCCAGTGGTCATGTATGGATGTGAGAGTTGGACTGTGAAAAAGGCTGAACACTGAAGAGTTGATGCTTTTGAACTGTGGTACTGGAAAAGACTCTTGAGAGTTCCTTGGACTGCAAGGAGATCCAGCTAGTCCATTCTGAAGGAGATCAGCCCTGGGATTTCTTTGGAAGGAATGATGTTAAAGCTGAGACTCCAGTACTTTGGCCACCTCATGTGAAGAGTTGACTCATTGGAAAAGACTCTGATGCTGGGAGGGATTGGGGGCAGGAGGAGAAGGGGACGACCGAGGATGAGATGGCTGGATGGCATCATCAACTCGATGGATGTGAGTTTGAGTGAACTTCGGGAGATGGCGATGGACAGGGAGGCCTGGTGCGCTGTGATTCATGAGGTTGTAAAGAGTCGGACACGAATGAGCGATTGAACTGAACTGAACTGAACTGAAGGACCTACTGTATAGCACAGGGAACTCTACTCAGTACTCTGTAGTAACCTATATGGGAAAGGAATCTAAAAATGAGTGGATATATGTATAACTGATTCACTTTACTGTATAACAGAAATTAAGACAACATTATAAATCAACTACATTCCAATAAAATTTTTTTTTTTTTTTAATTACAATACTGTATTTGTTTTGCCATACATTGACATGAATCAGCCATAGGTGAACACAATCTCCCAATGCCAAAGCCCCCTCCCACCTCCCACCCCACATCCTCTACCTGAATCATCCTGTGCATCAGACCCATGCATCCTGCATCCTACATTGAACATAGATTGGCGCTTCGTTTCTTACAAGAAAGTATATATGTTTCAATGCCATTCTCCCAAACCATCCCACCCTTTCCCTCTCCCTCAGAGTCCAAAAGTCCATTCTATACCTCTGTGTCTCAAAAATTTTTAAAATTAAAAAAGATAGTGGTTTAATACCAACAGTAAAATGACAGAATAGAGAAAAATGTTACTATTGACATTCCTTTATATTTATTTATATTATTTTGCAACACTAGCAACAATGTAAGAATGCTATTTATGATATTGCATTGAATTTATACTATACTTATGTTACTTATGAATAATAATTTTAGAAGTTCCCTAAAGATGAGCTTTCCTTATAAGAGGGATTTTCTAAGTCTCAGAAGTTGACTTTTTTATTACTGAATAATATCATGGCTACAAAAGCAATTCAATAATCTCAGTGAAATTTCACGTTTTTGCTACAGTCCAAAGATATACTTTTGAATTCTTCCAGAAAAGGCAGAAAACCCCTTAAATTCTAAGATGTTTTAGTTAGTTAGTTCAGTCACTCAGTCATGTCCGACTCTTTGCGACCCCATGAATCACAGCACGCCAGGCCTCCCTGTCCATCACCAACTCCTGGAGTTCACTCAGATTCATGTCCATGAGTCCGTGATGCCATCCAGCCATCTTATCCTCTGTCGTCCCCTTCTCCTCCTGCCCCCAATCCCTCCCAGCATCAGAGTCTTTTCCAATGAGTCAACTCTTCACATGAGGTGGCCAAAGTACTGTAGTTTCAGCTTTAACATCATTCCTTCCAAAGAAACCCCAGGGCTGATCTCCTTCAGAATGGACTGGTTGGATCTCCTTGCAGTCCAAGGGACTCTCAAGAGTCTTCTCCAACACTACAGTTCAAAAGCATCAATTCTTCCACGCTCAGCTTTCTTCACAGTCCAACTCTCACATCCATACATGACCACTGGAAAAACCATAGCCTTGACTAGACGGGCCTTTGTTGGCAAAGTAATGTCTCTGCTTTTGAATATGCTGTCTAGGTTGGTCATAACTTTTCATCCAAGGAGTAAGTGTCTTTTAATTTCATGGCTGCAGTCACTATCTGCAGTGATTTTGGAGCCCAAAGAGATAAAGTCTGACACTGTTTCCACTGTTTCCCCATCTGTTTCCCATGAAGTGATGGGACTGGATGCCATGATCTTTGTTTTCTGAATGTTGAGCTTTAAGCCTACTTTTTCACTCTCCTCTTTAGTGTTTGTTTATTTATTTGTTTCTATGTATTTATTCATTTATTTTAATGGTAGCTATTGCAAAGTTACAACTCAGTAGGAGTCTTTTTTTCATTGAAAGGAAAAAACTCCAGTCATATTTGGAAAGAAATATTGACTGCTTTTAATGTAATGAGTTTTGAAAGTAAATGTTGCTCTTAAATACATAAAGCAATAATCCACCTCCCTCATAATTAGAAAACTACAAAATTACAATGAGAAACCATTTTTAAAAATTTAAGTATGGCTGATTTACAGTGTTATGAGATACCATTTTTATCCTACACTGTGTTGGCCAGGGTTTGGGAGAAAGACATTTCTGGTGGGAATGTAACTTAGTACAATCTCTATAGAGGATAATTTGGCAATATCTATTGAAAGTATAGTTGTCTAGACCCTTTAGCCCAGCAGTTCTACTTCTAAATATTCTTCCTTACAGATGTACATGATATAGAAAGAAATGGCACATGTAAACGATTATGGGCTTTTTGTATTGCTTGTAACTGTTAAAAGATCAGAAGCAACCTAAATATTGATAATGAAGAATGCTACATCCTTTTAATTGAATATAAACAGCTATTAAAAATACTGTCATTCTTAAGATATATGCTTAATAGTTTAGAGGATGAACTAATCTTTGTGCAAAAAAAAAAGTGAGTGAAATATATCCATATATTCATAAAAGACATCTGAGAAGCTAACCAAGAACTGGCAATAGTGTTTGCTTCTAGGGAAGGGACCTGTAAGTGCTGAGAACAGGCTAGGAGAGAGACAATTTTCATGTTATGCCCTTTTGCAACTTAATTTTTGTATCATATGTGTGTGCTACCCATTCAAAAAAATAAACAAAATTATTAAAAAAGAAAAATAGTGTGAATAATTCATTTATTCTGAGTTTGAGGATTTGTTTACATTAACACAAAATTATCTTTAATTTCAAAGTGTAGAATTATGGCAATATCAAACTTCTTAAGACTCTGCTTGTACTTTCTATGTGGGCTATATTTATGGGTTATAATTACTATTTATAATATGAAAATCCAGTTCAAAACAGTTTAAATATATTGCCCTATGTAAAGACCAACATTATTCATTTCTCCTTCATCATTAAAGTATGAGGTCCTTGAAGCCAGGGATCTTGTACTCTTTCACCTAGAAAGATAAAACAGGACAAAATTGCTTTTTAAAAAATTATTATTTTAATTATAAAAGTAAGATATGCCATGCATATTTCAAATTTGGTGGTTATTTTAAAACTGACCTGAAGCAAGGGCCGATTTATACGTTCACCCACACTGTATGAGAATACACTTTAGAGAACGCATCTCAGGTAGACTATTTGACCTGTTTTACTCCATCACCTCCGTGCGTGCTCAGTCGCTTCAGTCTGTAGCCCCATGGACCATAGCCTGCCAGGCTCCTCTGTCCATGGTATTCTCCAGGCAAGGATATTGGAGTGGGTTGTCATCCCCTTCTCCAATCACCTCAGAGAAATAAGGACAAATAAATAAATTTGGCTAAATAATTTAGATGGAAAATAAGAACAACTTACTGGTATAAAATAGAATTCCTAAAGGAAGCATAAGATCTCTGAAGTACTCTGAAATGAGTCATTTTGCAAAAGGTTGAGAATGAAATTTAAATAGCTTCAGTGTAGGAAAAAATGGAGTAGATAATTCTAGAGTGAATTTATCTCTAATAGAAATTGATTTCCACAACAGTAACCTACTTTTCAATAACACAAACAATATTTCTAGGATAAAACAAAGATAATTTGCTCATAATAATTTGTTGTGGAGGGTCAAAGTTTAATGCCAGAGAAATTAATACTGGAGGTGTTGAAAGATGGCATGTGCAAAAACAGCTGAATATAAAAACAATAATTTAAATTTGCTATGAATAGTTATAAAAAGTAATATTCTAAATTCTTTCATCAAGATTTGATCACCACTACCAATGTTAATCATATTGGAGCCTAAGGAAAAGGAAAAATCTGCAATATTTATTACATTAAAAATTTTTTTGACATTTTATTAATTACTGATTTTTGTTGCATTGATCTTAACAAGTATAAAGTTTGTGCTGATTACTGAGTTTTTTGACACCTCCTTATAGTTTGGACTTGATGCAAATGCCTTATTCACTTTATCTAGTTCTTTTGATCACTCAAATAATAAAATAGTGTTAAAAGAAGAGAAAAAATAATTTAAAGCCTCTCTTATGTACCATTTTCTCAATGTTCCCAATATTCTATGGAGAGATATTGAAATGAGAAAAAATAGAGTTGATGAAATGCTAAATTTTTAGAATTCTTACAAGTCAGCAAGATATGTATATTTTCTCCATATTTTATATATCAAGGAATTGAGGCTCAAAGATGTTAGTACTTTGCTTTGGACATACAAAAAAATATGTGGCTCAGCTAAGATTGAAACCATTTTTCTGTCATTTACCAAGCCCAAATTCATTCCAATACACTGGGTTCTTTCTCAGGGAATTATTGACATTTGAATTAAGCTTCAAAAGAAGAGTAGGGATTTGCTAGGAGTAGAAAAAGAGACACATTTCAGGCAGTTGGGAAAATTGTGGAGAAAGCCTGGAAGTAATGTCCAGAGGCAGATTTACCAAGAAACTAAGGAGAATGATATGTCAAGACTCCTTGGAATAAAATGTTAATAAAGCTTGTTGATAGGAACTTTAGTGATGGTGCTCTCAAAATTACATATTTTTGCTAAATTTGCCTAAGTAAGATATTTTAACTCCAACTAGTGAAGACTGCAGTGTCTTTCCTTCTGACTTTCCTCCATTCAGTTCAGTTAAGCTGCTCAGTTGTGTCTGACTCTTTGCAACTCCATGGACTGCAGCACGCCAGACTTTCCTGTCCATCACCAACTCCCTGAGCTTGCTCAAACTCATGTCCATTGAGTCAGTGATGGCTTCCAGCCATCTCATCCTCTGTCATCCCCTTTTCCTCCTGCCTTCACCTTCCCAGCATCCAGGTCTTTTCTAATGAGTCAGCCCTTCATATTAGGTGGCCAAAGTATTGGAGCTTCAGCATCAGTCCTTCCAATGAGTATTCAGGATTGATTTCCTTTAGGATTGACTGGCTGGATCTCCTTGAAGTGCAACAGACTCTCAAGAGTCTTCTCCAACACCACAGTTCAAAAACATCAATTCTTTGGTACTGAGCATTCTTCAAGGTCCAACTCTCCCATCCATGCATAACTACTGGAAAAACCAGAGCTTTGACTAGACAGACCTTTGTCAGTAAAGTAATGTCTCTGCTTTTTATATGCTGTCTAGGCTGGTCATAACTTTTCTTCCAAGGAGCAAGCATCTTTTAATTTCATGGCTGCAGTCACCATCTGCAGTGATTTTGCACCCTCCTCCCCATCCCAAATAAAGTCTGTCACTGTTTTCATTGTTTCTCCATCTATTTGCTACAGAGTAATCAGACAGGATGCCACGATCTTCGCTTTTTGAATGCTGAGCTTTAAGCCAATTTTTTCACTCTCCTCTTTCACCCTCATCAAGACACTCTTCAGTTTCTCTTTGTTTTCTGCCACAAAGGTAGTGTCATCTGCATATCTGAGGTTATTGATATTTCCCTCTGCTATCTTGATTCCAGCTTGTGCTTCATCCCGTCCAGCATTTTACATGATGTACTTTGTGTGTAAGTTAAATAAGCAAGGTGACAATATTCAGCCTTGACACACTTCTTTCCCAATATAGAACCAGTTCGATGTTTCATGTCCTGTTCTAACTGTTGCTTCTTGACCTGCATACAGTTTGCTAAGGAGGCTGGTCAGGTGGTCTGGTATTCACATCTCTTAAAGAATTTTCCACAGTTTGTTGTGATCCACATAGTCAAAGAATTTAGGGTAGTCAATGAAGCTGAAGTAGATGTTTTTCTGCAATTCTCTTGCTTTTTCTATGATCCATTGGATGTTGGCAGTTTGATCTCTGGTTCCTCTGCCTTTTCTAAATCCAGCTTGAACATATGGAACTTCACAGTTCATCTACTGTTGAAGCCTGGCTTGTAGAATTTTGAGCATTACTTTGCTAACATGTGAGATGATTGCAGTTGTCTGGTACTTTGAACATTGCCTTACTTTGGGATAGGATTGGAATGAAAACTAACTTTTTCCGGTCCTGTGGCCACTGCTGAGTTTTCCAAGTTTGCTGGTATATTGAGAGCAGCATTTTAACAGCACAATATTTTAGGATTTGAAATAGCCCAATTGGAATTTCATCACCTCCAGTAACTCTGTTCATGGTGATGCTTTCTGAGGCCCACGTGACTTCCCAGGATGTCCAGCCCTAGATGAGTGATCACACCATCGTGGTTATCTGGGTCATGAAGATCTTTTTGTATAGTTCTTCTGTGTTTTCTGTTTGTGGGATATATTTACATGTTTCACAGCCACTCCTGTGCTTATTGCTAACCATCTCAGGGTAAGAATTACCTCTCAGCATGCTTCAGTTGCCCTTTCTGCCAACTCACTTGGCATGGTGATACGAAGGTGCAGGGTCCAGGGGCTTCTGCCAGATGAATGGTACCTGGATGATGGGAATAGCTTGTTAGTGGAGGAGAAACAAGGTTTGAAATGTATGGACTAGAAGACAGTTTGTGGAAAATTCTTTCAATCATCAGATGAATAAAATTATGAGTTGAAAGTTGAATTTTCATTAAGAAAGCGTCCTTTTAGAAGCCAAAAATTTAAACTGAAGACTCACAAAAGCATCAAAATACCAAAGATTTCTTATTATCTTGGAATACATGCTAAAAATGCCAAAATCATAAAGAAAAGGATGGATTCATTCGAGGCAAGAAAATATAGTGACAGTGGAAGAGATAAAGATTATGAGAATCAGGGCACTCCCAAAGAGGAAATGAAAAATCTGGAGAAACAGAAAATAATCAAGCAAAATACAATTTGTATAGTCAGCAAATGTTGGCAGCAGCTTCGTGTTTATGACTTCACTGACTTTCATAAGAACTGTGGTTGTTTTTTAATTATGGCCCTATAGCTAAAATGTAATAATGTCATTCAGTATTTTAATTAAAGACAATTTTTCCTGCAAAACTGTGAGTCCAATAATATTTATATAGAATCAAACAGAATATAAAATGAGCAGGAGAGATATTTCTCAAAAAGTTTTAAAGAGTCACACTCTTATGAGATTCTGGCTAGTTTATCCCAAGGCAAAAAGAGATCATAAATATTGTTTCATTTGTAAATTATTTTCAACAAGACAGACATTACTTACACTGTATGGTTTTTCAGACTAAATGAATTTATTGATAGCCCTCAAAAGCTGTGACTTTCTATGGAGCATAAGACAACTATCTTTTCTTAGATTACCCATAAATCAAAAACCAGCTGAGTAAGAACATTCCAAATTATTTTGAAGTGCTGAAACAGAAGTAGTTGAGGTTATTGCATTTTTAAGGGGAATTTCAGAGGTCATGATGAAATATAATCATTCAAATAACAGAAATTTAATGGGAATCCTAGAAATAACTATTAAATTTAATTCATCTTTGCATGAGAACTTGGAAAAATGCCCAAAATTGGGGGCCGGGGGGGCGGAAGTAAGTTTATGAAGAATGAATAGAAGTAATGGGAAAATACATAATAGAAAGGTTAACAGATAAATAAACCAGAAATCAAATGTTACTCCATTTTTGTAGCTTCTAGGCCAGGTGTGTCTGACACTGATTAGTTGGCCATTGTTGTGCTCTACTGCTGTGATCGAAAACTATATATGGTTTTGACATTTTTCACCAACTGTAAACCAGACTTTGGCTTTATTCAACAATGTGAAGTAACTTTTGGAAATAGTAACCTGTGGTTGAAAACATTCATGGAGTGTTGTCCGTCTAGACAGAGGTGAGGAAAAGGGCTCCCAGCACTCTTTAAAGATATAATAAGTATGCAGGATGTATACCACGTGCAGTTTATTCCTTTAATCTATAAGAGAAAAAGCTGCTTCCACAGTTGTTAACCATGTTGGCATTTTACAACAGCTATTTTCATTTCAGTTTCCTCTCATAAATGGAGTATTTTACATAAACATATCAACTTGGATTTAAGAAAAAGTCTAAGGGTAATACAATGGGTTATCCTCTGTAAAGTTGTTCAAGCTTTGCAACATGGGTCAAGGAAATTTTATAGGCCCTAAAATACATTTTTCAAAGATTTGGAAGGAAACCCCTAACAGAAAAGTAAACCAAAAAGCATATTCAAAAAATTGACACCGAGCAAATACATCGCTATAACTGTAATATAGAAAGACACTTTAAAATGTTTCTATAAGATATTTAAGAAATTGCAGTCACTATATTTGAATTATATAAAGGAGACCATCTTTCTTTATCTTTAAATCTATTTATAAAAAACTGAGAAAAAATTCAGATAAAAATTAATGGAATATGAAACAAAAGTGGAAAAGGTAAGCAATTAAGTCAATAGAAATTATTCTGACATCAAGAAGTATTTGTAATAACAAAAAGATTTGAAATTGTTGCCAAAGGCAGGAATTAACCAACGGAAGAGATATATTTCAAATAGAACTGATGAATAGGCTCTTGTATAGTTTGATAATACACTTAATGAGAGGAAAGAATCATATTAACACAATAGAAAAGGATTTATAACTCTTTGATTTGACACAAAATGATTACATTTCAAAAAGTAATCTAAAACTCATAATATGCTATTGCAACAAAGACATCAAGAATGAGTAATAACTGTTATTGATTCAAAGACTATTTTTGATTAATTACTGCACAAAGAAATGTGAAAACTCTGACATTTTATGGTGCCTAGATGAAAAAAATCTAGCAATCTGGTAGCACTTTTCCCTCACTTGATAGCCATTCTTAAAATTTACATATTAACAGAAAGCTGAAATGTTTTCCTAAACAATCAATAATGCAAGCCATTTAAATCAACAAAAGACTGGATTATCTTTCTACTCTTTATAGAAAATGATATTATAAAATTATTGTCACATGAAAGTCAATGAAAAACTAGCAGGCTGAACTGCTGTGGTCAAATTATAAGCCTACTAAAGCCTATCTTTCTGCTGATTACATCTAAAAACACTAGATGAAATGCAAAAAGCAACTCTCTGAGGACTTTGGAAAGTAAAGAAAAGCAGGCAGATTGGGGAATGGAGTCAAAACCTGGAGAAGTGAGCTGTATGGCAGTGAATTTCCCATATTTTTGCCTTTTTCTTGCTCATGGTCTTAAGTGTAGGCTTCTGGTACAGCTGGCACATCAATACTGCTAAGTCACTTCAGTCGTGTCCGACTCTGTGCGACCCCATAGACGGCAACTCACCAGGCTCCCCCATCCCTAGGATTCTCCAGGCAAGAACACTGGAGTGGGTTGCCGTTTCCTTCTCCAACATCAATACTACAGACAGCTAAAACTCAGAGAAATCCTATCTATCTTTCTGTCCATAAGACCAGAAAAGGGGATCCTTGTGGGCCAGAGAGCATGAGGGTAGCACTCTTTTTCTCTTCTTTTACTTCCTTTTTTGTTTGTTTGTGTCTTACAGAGAGCTGACCTATAGTGGAGTTGAAGCAGTGGGTTTCCTGTCTTTCTGTCCAGAAGAGGTGAGAAAGGGGAGCTGAGGGCCAGAGAAGGTAGGGAACATTCCCATTTTTAAAAACCTTTCCCCCCATCCTACCTTAACCAGTGGGTCACCTCAATTGTGGGAAACTGGCAGCAAAATGGACATCTAGAAATCCAAGAGAAATCCCACCTTTCTGTCCAGAAGATCAGGAAACAAGGCTTCAGAGGGCTAGAGAATGGGAGGGAAATCCTGGAAGGGAGAGACTTAGAGAAGATGATTCCCCCAAATTTGTGATAAACCGGCATAATGCCAGCCGACATCACTGAATTGCACACGTGTGGGTGAGGTATTTTACTCACAATACATCTGACACTAAATGTGTGGGTTTTTTTCTTTAAAATGAACCAATTTTCCCACTCTTTGGACATCAACTGCTGCTGCTGCTAAGTCACTTCAGTCGTGTCTGACTCTGTGCAACCCCATAGGCGGCAGCCCACCAGGTTCCCCCATCCCTGGGATTCTCCAGGCAAGAACACTGGAATGAGTTGCCATTTCCTTCTCCAATGCACGAAAGTGAAGTCGCTCAGTCATGTCTGACTCTCATCGATCCCATGGGCTGTAGCCTTCCAGGCTCCTCTGTTCAGGGGTTTTCCAGGCAAGAGTACTGGAGTGGGGTGCCATTGCCTTCTCCAGACATCAACTGAGTGTCCTACAATTCAATTCAATTCTGATACTAATTATCAGAAATTAGCATCAGATGCCACAGGGTTAAGGGCTAGGTCCCGGAAGATTGGACTTCCACAATGACTCTGTGGTAAAAAAGCTGCCTGCAGTGTAGGAGCCACGGGAAATGAGGTTTCGATCACTAGGTCAGGAAGATCCCCTGGAGGAGAGCATGGCAACCCACTCCAGTATTCTTGCCTGGAGAATCCCATAGACAGAGGAGCCTGGCGGGCTACAGTCTATAGGGTCACAAGGAGTTGAACACAAGTGAAGCAACTTAGCATGCATGCACACCTGGATGATTGCCCTCACTTCAGATGCCAGTCACAAAACTATTGGGTCCCCAGGTTACCCATGCTTCTATCTGACAGCTACAAATCAGGGTTCCCACAACCTCCCTCCCTCAGGTTTAATAATTTGCTCAATCAACTCATAGAATGAAGGAAAATATTTCACTCACTTGTACTAGTTTATTTCTGCTTTATGGCAGAAAGTGAAGAGGAACTAAAGAGCCTCTGGATAAAAGTGAAAGAGGAGAGTGGAAAAGCTGGCTTAAAATTCAACATTCAGAAAGCAAAGATCATAGCATCCGTTCCCATCACTTCATGGCAAATAGATGGGAAAACAGTGGAAATAGTGACAGACTTTATCTTCTTGGGCTTCAAAATCACTGCAAATGGTGACTGCAGCCATGAAATTAAAAGATGCTTGCTCCTTGGAAGAAAGGATATGACAAACCTAGACAGCATATTAAAAGCAGAGACAACTTTGTTACTTTGCCAACAAAGTTCTGTATAGTCAAAGCTATGGTTTTCCAGTAGTCATATATGGATAGGAGAGTTGGGCCATAAAGAAGGCTGAGTGCCAAAGAATTGATGCTTTTGAACTGTGGTGTTGGAGAATACTCTTGAGTCTGCAAGGAGTCTTCAAGGACTCTTGGACTGCAAGGAGATCCAACCAGTCAATCCTAAAGGAGATCAGTCCTGAATACTCATTGGAAGGACTGATGCTGAAGCTGAAACTATAATACTTTGGCCACCTGATGTGAAGGGCTGACTCATCAGAAAAAACTTTGATGCTGGGAAGGATTGAAGGCAGAAGGAGAAGGGGACAATAGAAGATGAGATGGCTGGATGCCATCACTGACTCAATGGACATGAGTTTGAGCAATCTCCTGGAGATGGTGAAGGGCAGGGAAACCTGGCGTGCTGCAGTCCACGGAGTCTTAAAAGAGTCAGATGTGACTGAATGACTGAACAACAACAACAACTGGTTTATTATAAAGGGATGGCCAAATGAGAGAAATGCATATAAGGCAAGGTATGGGGAAAGTGGGTGGTTTGGAGCTCCCACACCCTCTCCAGGTGTGCTCTCTTCCTAGTACCTCAACATGGTTACCAATCTGGGAGATCTCTCAACTCATAGGTTAGAGATTTTTATGAGGGTTTCATTACATAAGCATGATTGATTAAACCTTGGGAATTGGTGATTAACTCAATCTCCAGCTGTTATCCCTTCCCTGGAAGTCGGGAGATGGGTCTGAAAGTTCTAAGCTTCTAATCAAGGTTTGTCTTTCTGGTGATCTGCTCCCATTCTAAAATTATCTAGGAGCCCCTCAGCCGATAATCATCTTATTAACATATCAAATGCATTTTATCATATATGAGATTCCAAGGTTTTAGGAGTTCTATGATAAGAACCTGGAACAAAGCCCCAATATATATATTTTATATTTTTATTTTACCACAGTGGGACAGACCCAAGTTATATAGCTAAGTCTTTGTAAATGGATCTACAAATCTCAAATCTCAGACTAACTTTTAAGTGGTACATGAAAAAATATAAAGTAGCCTAGCAAGTAAATTTAAAACAGGCAGTGAAGACAGAAGAAGAGATGAAACTTGTGTTCTTGAATGTAAATATGTTTATTGCATGCTACCTAGAGTTAGTCAAACTGTGAAATTTGAGGGTTCAGGGCTATAGACTTCTGACACCAATCTATATTCACATTCAATAATTCACTCAAAGCATTCAGAACTCATTGAGGATTATTATGCTTGTGGTTACAGCTTATTATAGGATTCAAGATTTGAAAATCAATATCATTCATCATATCGACTCACTAAAGAAGAAAAACTATGTGATCATCTCAATAGATGCAGAAAAACCATTTGACAAAATTCACCATTCAATCATATATTCAATATCAAACTATATTGTCCCATATATAACATTTGTATATATATAAAATTCCATACAAAAATGGAATTACTACAAAAAATAAACAATTGATTTGATTGGTAAACCTCTGAAATTAGATAACTGGAAATCCTAACTATATAAACATTCAACAACATGATAAATACTTTCTGCAAACTAAGAAGGGACTTCCTTAATCTAATAAAAAAATTACAAAATACTTACATCTAATATACTAAAATTGAAAGACTGAATGTTTCCCCTTAAGATTCAGTTCAGTTCAGTTCAGTCGCTCAGTCGTGTACAACTCTTTGCGACCGCATGGATCGCAGTACGCCAGGCCTCTCTGTCCATCACCAACTCCTGGAGTTCACTCAGACTCACGTCCATCGAGTCGGTGATGCCATCCAGCCATCTCATCCTCTGTCGTCCCCTTTTCCTCCTGCCCCCAATCCCTCCCAGCATCAGAGTCTTTTCCAATGAGTCAGCTCTTCGCATGAGGTGGCCAAAGTAGGGAACAAAGCAAGGATGTCTGCTTTCACTACTTCTATTCAATATTGTACTAGAAGTACCATATAGTACAAGAAAGCAAGAAAAACAAATGAAAAAAGCAGATTAGAAAGGAAGAAAAAAAAACTCTGTTAAAACTATGTGATTCTTCTACATAGAAAATACCAATAAATTTATAAAAACCTCCTAGTACTAATAAACCATTTTAGAGAAGTCACAGGATAAAAGGTCAAAATATAAAAATGTTTTATTTCTACATATTTGATGCTGTAAAGAGCAATATTGCTTTGGAACCTGGAATGTCAGGTCCATGAATCAAGGCAAATTGGAAGTGGTCAAAGAAGAGATGGCAAGGGTGAACGTTGACATTCTAGGAATCAGCAAACTAAAATGGACTGGAATGGGTGAATTTAACTCAGATGACCTTTATATCTACTACTGCGAGCAGGAATCCCTCAGAAGAAGTGGAGTAGCCATCATGGTCAACAAAAGAGTCTGAAATGCAGTACTTGGATGCAATCTCAAAAACGACAGCATGATCTCTGTTCGTCTCCAAGGCAGACCATTCAGTATCACAGTTATCCAAGTCTATGCCCCAACCAGTAACACTGAAGAAGCTGAAGTTGAATGGTTTTATGAAGACCTACAAGACCTTTTAGAACTAACACCCAAAAAAGATGTCCTTTTCATTATAGGGGACTGGAATGCAAAAGTAGGAAGTCAAGAAACACCTGGAGTAACAGGCAAATTTGGCCTTGGAATGCGGAATGAAGCAGGGCAAAGACTAATAGAGTTTTGCCAAGAAAATGCACTGGTCATAGCAAACACCCTCTGCCAACAACACAAGAAAAGACTACACATGGACATCACCAGATGGTCAACACCGAAATCAGATTGATTATATTCTGTGCAGCCAAAGATGGAGAAGCTCTATACAGTCAACAAAAACAAGACCAGGAGCTGACTGTGGCTCAGATCATGAACGCTTTATTGCCAAATTCAGACTTAAATTGAAGAAAGTAGGAAAAACCGCTAGACCATTCAGGTATGACCTAAATCAAATCCCTTATGATTATACAGTGGAAGTGAGAAATAGATTTAAGGGCCTAGATCTGATAGACAGAGTGCCTGATGAACTATGGAAGGAGGTTTGTGACATTGTACAGGAGACAGGGATCAAGACCATCCCCGTGGAAAAGAAATGCAAAAAAGCAAAATGGCTGTCTGGGGAGGCCTTACAAATAGCTGTGAAAAGAAGAGAGGTGAAAAGCAAAGGAGAAAAGGAAAGATATAAGCATCTGAATGCAGAGTTCCAGAGAATAGCAAGAAGAGATAAGAAAGCCTTCTTCAGTGATCAATGCAAAGAAATAGAGGAAAAGAACAGAATGGGAAAGACTAGAGGTCTCTTCAAGAACATTAGAGGTATCAAGGGAACATTTCATGCAAAGATGGGCTCTATAAAGGACAGAAATGGTCTGGACCTAACAGAAGCAGAAGATATTAAGAAGAGGTGGCAAGAATACATGGAATAACTATACAAAAAGATTTTCATGACCCAGATAATCATGATGATGTGATCACTAATCTAGAGCCAGACATCTTGGAATGTGAAGTCAAGTGGGCCTTAGAGAGCATCACTACGAACAAAGCTAGTGGAGGTGATGGAATTCCAGTTGAGCTGTTTCAAATACTGAAATGCTGTGAAAGTGCTGCACTCAGTATGCCAGCAAATTTGGAAAACTCAGCAGTGGCCACAGGACTGGAAAAGGTCAGTTTTCATTCCAATTCCAAAGAAAGGCAATGCCAAAGAATGATCAAACTACCGCACAATTGCACTCATCTGACATGCTAGTAAAATAATGCTCAAAATTCTCTAAGCCAGGCTTCAGCAATACGTGAACCGTGAACTCCCTGATGTTCAAGCTGGTTTTAGAAAAGGCAGAGGAACCAGAGATCAAATTGCCAACATCCAGTGGATCATGGAAAAATCAAGAGAGTTCCAGAAAAACATCTATTTCTGCTTTCTTGACTATGCCAAAGCCTTTGACTGTGTGGATCACAACAAACTGTGGAAAATTCTGAAAGAGATGGGAATACCAGACCACCTAACCTGCCTCTTGAGAAATCTGTATGCAGGTCAGGAAGCAACAGTTAGAAGTGGACACAGAACAACAGACTGGTTCCAAATAGGAAAAGGAGTATGTCAAGGCTGTATATTGTCACCCTGCTTATTTAAATTATATGCAGAGTATATCATGAGAAACACTGAACTGGAAGAAACAATCTGGAATCAAGATTGCTGGGAGAAATATCAATAACCTCAGATATGCAGGTTACACCACCCTTATGGCAGAAAGTGAAGAGGAGCTAAAAACCCTCTTGATGAAAGTGAAAGAGGAGAGCGAAAAAGTTGGCTTAAAGCTCAACATTCAGAAAACAAAGATCATGGCATCTGGTCCCATGACTTCAAGGGAAATAGATGGGGGAACAGTGGAAACAGTGTCAGACTTTATTTTTGGGGGGCTCCCAAATCACTGCAGATGGTGATTGCAGCCATAAAATTAAAAGACACTTACTCCTTGGAAGGAAAGTTATGACCAACCTAGATAATATATTCAAAAGTAGAGACATTACTTTGCCGACTAAGGTCCGTCTAGTCAAGGCTATGGTTTTTCCTGTGGTCATGTATGGATGTGAGAGTTGGACTGTGAAGAAGGCTGAGCGCCGAAGAATTGATGCTTTTGAACTGTGGTGTTGGAGAAGACTCTTGAGAATCCCTTGGACTGCAAAGAGATCCAACCCGTCCATTCTGAAGGAGATCAGCCCTGGGATTTCTTTGGAAGGAATGATGCTAAAGCTGAAACTCCAATACTTTGGCTACCTCATGCGAAGATTTGACTCATTGGAAAAGACTCTGATGCTGGGAGGGATTGGGGGCAGGAGGAGAAGGGGACGATCGAGGATGAGATGGCTGGATGGCATCACTGACTCGATGGACGTGAGTCTGAGTGAACTTCGGGAGATGGTGATTGACAGGGAGGCCTGGCGTGCCGCAATTCATGGGGTCGCAAAGTGTTGGATACTACTGAGCAACTGAACTGATTGCCAACAAATATTTGGGAATCAAATTGTAAAACACCGAATCATTTAAAATAGTACCAAAGCCATAAAATACTTAGATACAAATCTAACAAAAATATGCAGAACATGTATGCTGAAAACTATAAAATAATGATGAAAGAAATCAAGGGATATTCAAATAGATAGAAAGAAGTACTCTGTTTTTGGATTGGAAGACTCAGTATTGTTAATATGCCACTTTTATTCAAGCTATTCTATATATTCAATGCAATCCCAATAAAAATAAGAGCAAATTTTTTCCTAGAAATTGATAGATTTACTTAAAACTTCATGTAGAACTAGGATAGCCAAAACAGTTTTTTAAAAGAGCAAAGTTGGAGGACTCACACCACCTCATTTGTTTACTGTAAAGGTATGTGACAAAAAAGTGAAAGTGTTAGTTGCTCAATGTGCTGGACTCTTTGGGACCCCATGGACTCTAGCCTACCAGGCTCATCTGTCCATGGAATTCTCCAGGCAAGAATACTGGAGTGGGTAGCCATTGCCTTCTCCAGGAGATCTTCCCGATGTAGGGATCAAACCCAGGTCTCCTGAATTGCAGGCAGATTCTTTACCACTAAGCCACTGTAAGGGTATAGTAAACTCAATAAAAAGACATAATGCCTTTTTAAAATTGGCAAACATTTTGAACTGATCATTTCCTGGGTATGACCTATTTGGATAATAAAGAGAAAACTGTAGAGCTGCTATGTCTACAAAGGTAGCACAGGGAGGTGGTTTGTGCCCTGAATATATTACATAGTAAGTTCGCCTTTATCTTAGAGAGAAATACTGGGTCTAATATCAGTATTGCCATAGCATTCGGACTTTTCTAGAATATAGGTATATGTTAAGAAAACTAGTGCTTTTGAATATATAGTCTAACACGAAGTTTCTTGTACATTATAGCTCAAAAATACTCATAAGCTTTGAAGCTGTTCACAATTCAGCTGCATATAGAGTTGTATGGAATTTTATTTACATATACAAATGTTACAGATGGAATAATATGGTTTGAGCAAGAAGTTTGGTTTAGTGTCTACTGTTTGGGAAATTTAGCTCTTAACCTTTCTAAGAAATGAATTTTATAGTTAGGATTTCCAGTTGTCTGTTTTCAGAGGTCTGCCAAGCAAATCAATCCTATGTTTTTTTCCTCATATATTTGCTCATGCCTCACAGCAGCAAGTCTTTTCTTCTATTTTTATCTTGCTTTTTCTCCTTCCTCATTTCTTAGAACTTTGTCTTTAATTTCTCACATCTTTCATTCTTCCTTCAAGCTTTCGAGTTTTTTTTTTTTCAAATTCCTGGCATTTCCCAATTCTGTTTTTATAAGACATTTTTTTAAAAAATATGTCCAGTCTCTCTTTGGTGATCACTTGTAAATCATTATGACTTAATAGTTTTCCTGTTAGCTACCACCTACATGTGATTTACTAAGCTCAAGGCAGAAAATTTGTCTTCCATGTTTTATGCTGTGTAAAACCCCATGTACTCTTATGACTCCTATTAAAAATAAATCTCAGTGTGAATTAGCTAAAGCGACATCTTCCTTGTTTTATGTGTAAGCTTTACATGCATACAAGAGAAGACTCAAGTTTCACCAGATCCCTGATTTGCCTGTGTATCCTTATTTTTCAGGAAGCATTAGAATGCCATCTTTTGGACTTACTGGACAGCAAGCCAATAATTTATTTCACCTTAGTTTATATATATTCTTCAGAACAAGCAAAGTTTTTTTTTTTCTTCTTTTCAAGAAGAAAATGTTCCTTTCTTTTACAATAATTAGTTTGGACTCACATGGAATTATCTACATGCCAGGATACTTTGTATTCTAATTTTAAATTATGCCTTTCAGACACAATTGGTCTCTGGAATTATGCATTACTTATGATAATAGTAATCTTTAGCATTAGACTTGATGTCAATATTTATTTTCAGTTATTTCACAGCAATCTAGACTTTATGTCCCCTCTCTTTTATTGAAATACGGGAACCACATTTAGTGCTCGTTTGCTTCTGGAGTGTGGGCTGGACTCTAAACGTGATATGAGCAAACAGGCTGAGGAACCGTGGTGCTCCTTTCATGGCACCCTAAGTGCTTGGCTTTTGGTGCTGTGCTTTCCCTGACTTGCCGTCCCTCTCTTCCCAAGTACTGTCTGTCTATCAAACATAGCTTCAGAGGCAGGTGTAGATAGGGGTGCATTTTTAGTCTGGATTCTAAATGGTGAAGCAATCTCAGCTGCAGGTCTTGAGTAGTGTGACCTCTGTGGTTATCATCCTACTTCAAGTGAAGGCTTACTTGATGAGCCACCAAGATTTCTGCTCAATAAGAAAGGTGCATATTAATTTTCTTTTGCTGCTGTAACACATTACCACGATGTTAGCATCTTACAATAACATTCATTTATTATTTCACAGTTCTGTAGGTCAGGAATCCAGGCATGCTGCAGCTAATGTGCAGTAACAGCATGTGGTGAGCCTGGTGCAGGGCCCAGCCATGGCAGTATCTGCCACCCGTGTCCACCAAGGATGCACAGAACAGCATCAGGCTAGAAGGCTGATTCTAGAGGCTAGTTTTAGAGTGGAGCCTGCTCACCTCCTGGTTGACACATGGGCCCTCCAACCCAAACACACCCTTCAAGGTGCAGTCCCTGGAGCCTGGATTCTCTGGAGCTGAGAGTTACCTCTTTTACATCTGTAGAAGTCCTTCATAGCAGTATTTTATCATTTTATTGATTAATCAGGGGATGGGAATCTTGGAGGGCCATCTTTAGAATTCTACCTACTATAAAGGTATGAAACTCATGTGATGAAAAATTTTTTGGAAAACACATGGGCACATCTGAACAAATGTGGAGTCATACCATAAACCAGACAGGGGAGGCTCATGTTGAAGGATATTATTCTCCCTGAAATTAATACCTACAATCAGAGGAATGTGAATAAAAACCTACAGTCACATGGACGAATCTTAAAGATGTAACTTTGGGTAAAAGAAATCAAGACATGAAAAAATATTTATGATTCAATTTACATTGAGTTAAAAACCAGGCATGAAATATACTGTTTGAGTAATTAAGCAATAAAACTATAAAGAAAAGCAAGGACGTCAAAATATTTTAATAATCATGATAGTGTTTATTAACCCTAGGTACCTGGGGGTTATAAAGGAAGGTGCATTTTGGGGCCTTTTGGGGTATTGGTAACATTCTACTTTTGACCCAATGTGGGTTACATGAGTGTTTTGGGTTATAGTCTTTAAGTAGTATACATCTGTTTGCTCTATTTCCCATCAAAAAAAAAAATTCTAATCTCTTTTCCCCCTTACTTTCTGATTCTTCCTCTACATCTACAGTGCTTCACAGAGAAAAGGAGATGTTACAGTGAGACTACACAGAGAACAAACAATTCAGTCTTTAAAAAACAAAATGCTTACAATGTAAGCTCTTGAGAATTTGTTGAGAGTGAAACATAGCATTTGAACCTATTTCCTTCTCAACCCTGGCCAGATTAGCTAAAAGAAACCTCTGAATTGGTAGGAGTATATGGAGCATAACACCCATAACTCCTTCCCTAGGGAGGGATGGACAAGGTTTGATGGGAGTGGTAGAAAAAGAGAGCACTGGAGTAAGCTGAGCACCATTTCAGTGGACAGGGCAGGAGGCCTGGGCTAGGAGCCAGGAAAGCTGTTACAGCTGCCTGTCAGGGTTGCCTGCTGCCTACATTTGCATCATTCAACAAAGGACACCAGCTTTCCTTTGAACTGCCTGATGGAGCATGTAGGACACTTCTGTCAAGGATGGAGGGTGAAATCTTGGACTACCTGGTACTGCATCATCTTCCTTTCTCCCATCCTCCCATCCCTAGAAGGATGTGCTTTTAATAAGCACTTAGGGTAACTTTCATGCAGGTGGCCTCTGGCACTGGAGTACCACTTTCCAGAGAAAGTCCCTGAGAGGAAGACTCACTGGTGGCACTTGTTAAAATTTCAAAATTTGATGCCTCATACTAGACAACTTTTTAAAAAATGAAGGCCCCAGGTAATTTGAAAGAAGTGTGGCAAACAGGTTTAGAGAGTTATACTTTTTGTTTTTCCACAATACTTATAATATTTGCATTTTGAAAAAATAAGTACTTTGTGGAAAAGAACATATTACAAACCCGAACAATTTCTCTCTAGCTCAGACTTCTCAGTGCTGCAGACCCATAGATCTGTTTATGTGACATCTCTCCTTTTAAGTCATGAAAACATCTGGGACTCAGCCTGTTGAAATCAACTGAAATCACCATCTCCCCCAAATCTGACTCTTTTTCAGTGTTCTCCACACCTCAGTGAACATTGCTTTCCATCCACTGTGCCGGCCAGATATCCTGTCATGACTCCCTCCTCTCCTTCAATCCCCATTCGCTCCACTCTACCTAAATCCATTCCCTAGACCTATTTCACTTTCTAAATTGTTCCATTTTCCTCACTTGTCTCCATCTCCTTGTGCTCATCCCAATCCACTTGAACTACTTACTACCAACATTAGCCATGATTCATAGATCCTAACTGGTCCAAGACTGATTCTGTTCATATCTCCACACTGCAGCGGGAATAATCTTTTCCAAACATGGACCTGATCAGGTTAAATCCCTACCCCATTTTGTTCTCAGTATGGCCAAGCAAGTCCTGCTTAGTCTGGTCTCCTTGCAAACTATGCTCTAGTCACAGTGACTTCCTTTCAGACCCTTGGGCTTGCACTGTTCATTCCTGACAAAAGGCTGTACATATATTGTTTCCTCTGTTTCCTTTTCTCCTTTCTTCAGTTTCTCATCCTTCAGATCTGTATTCCAGGTGACCTCCTCAAACATGCCTTACCTAACTTTTCTGACCAGATCAGTGACTGACTGTAAGCTCTCAGAGCACCTATCTCTTGTAACTTTATCTATCTAAATAAATGTGGCTCACTTATTTGTTGAATTAGATCTTTACAAATTCCTTTGCTTCGAACAGTTTGTTTCCTTGCTCATCATCTCTCTGCTTTTCACTTCCTTAGAATCTATTGCAGGACAATTTTTAGTATTAGTATTTACAGCTAAAACACCCCTCTGGCTGTTGTTGCCTTAGCATTTTCCGATCTTTTGAACATTTGCCTCTACCACAACACTTATTTACCATACATATATAGTTTTGTTTTCTCAAAGGTTTCTCTCACTAGTGTCACTGGCTTTGCTGCTGCTGCTGCTAAGTTGCTTCAGTCGTGTCCGACTGTGCGACCCCACACACGGCAGCCCACCAGGCTCCCCCATCCCTGGAATTCTCCAGGCAAGAGTACTGGAGTGTGGTGCCATTGCCTTCTTTGGTCAGTGGCTTTAGGGAAGCTATTTTACTTATCTCTGTGTTCTCAGCACTTAACACATGGTCTTGTCTTCAATAAATATTTGGAATGACTGCTGGAGCCTTAGTTCAGCCATATAGTGCATATGGTGATCCTTCTGCTTCTAATATATTCTCTCACTTTGCCTACAAACTCTTACCACTTGATATAGAGGAGGCAGTGACATAGAGGAGGCTAGTATTATTTTCAACAATATGTGTATAATTTTTATTCAGTTCCTTTTTCTTTTCAGTTTCATTTGAAAGCTGATAATTACCTTAAAAGGTTATTGGGAGGGTTAAAAAAGTTAATGATCTAATTAGTACTTCTCTGTCTCCCCCTGTCAGGCCAAATTTCTCCTCTTCTATATCAACTACCTAAGGCATTTTGACAGGATTAGGTTTTTGGAATTTCTTGCACCCAGTTAGCTCTTTTGTTTCCCCCACCTGTTTTTGCCCTCTTTTCAGTAAGTCTTGATGGATCAATTAAAACTAGAAAACAAACCATTAGCAAATAGAAAGTATCTCTTCCTTGTTCTCTAGGAAAAGAGATTGTTTTGAGGTGAGGAGCTGTATTTGCAAAACTGCACAGGCCTTTCATTTATTTTAAATACATACACATATCCAAATTCTTTTCCCATTTAGGTTGTTATATAATCTTGAGTAGAGTTCCCTGTGCTATACATAGGTCCTTGTTGGTTATATATTTTAAATATAGCAGTGTGTACATATCAGTCCCACACTGCCTAACCATCTCTCCCCACTACCCTTCCCCCGTGATAACCAAAAATTCATTCTCTAAGTTGCCTTTTTAAAAACTTTAAGAAAGGATGAAAAACAAAATGGTTAAATTTCCATACCAAAATAAGTGAAATGTTTCATTTTCTTTTAGATATGTAAAGTGTCTTACCCAGAGTATGAGAAGAAACTTTGGTTTCTTTCCCTTCACATTTACAAAGCTGTAACTAAACATTTTAGCAGTTAAGCAACTGTACAGTGAATTATCTGGTAGCTTCCAGTATAATAAATTATTCTTACCAACTAAATGCTTTCTTTTCATAATTTACCTGTTTGGTTGTCAAAGTTTAAACATAGCATAATACAATGATTATACTCTTTAAAATACCATGGGCAAAAAAATAAAAATAAAATACCATGGGCACTTAAAATGTGTATATAACTGAACAAAATAGAAGTCTCATGAAAAATATTTGAACACAGGGGTAAATCGTGACAAGAGCTTTTGCTGAAGTTTCTCTACGCTTCTCCAACATTACCTTGTGTGATTCAAGTACTATTTGTTATTGAGACTTGTCACTCTCAGTTGACTAGTAAATTTAATGTACTTTAGCCAAGGTTTCAAATCTGAGGCAAATAAAACCTAGGTGGTTTATTCGTGGACCTAGTACCAAGACCTGCCAAGGGAGTGTTCTTAAGCGTTTTAAGATAGAAAACTCAGCTTATGTAGTTAAGCCACCGGTTTGAAAGCAACATTCTCGGGCAGTTGACATTTTACCACAGGTTTGAAAGCAACATCCTCGGGCAGTTGACGTTTACCACACAATGGTGAGGTTAGCGGCCCAGGCATCAAAGGACCCTTTTTGAAGTCCTTGAGTCATAAAGTCTCAAGCACTCCTGGAGTCCAGGCTGAATTTCTTCACTCGCTCGTTTGGGAACCTGTCTCTCCTAAGCTGTGTAGTATTAACTGGCTCCGCTGCCGGCTGGATGACAGCTGATCCCGCACTCTTCAGGGCGGGCTCGTGTCCAGGTGCACCTATTTCCACCGTCAAACCCACTCCTCTCTCTCGCGGCGGTCTAGGGCCATGAGGACCAATTTCGGGTTTTTTTTTAAGTCAGTGAGACTTTGCAGAACAGGTTCCAGAAGAAAAGCAGGAGGCAGAGGAGGAGTAAGAAGTAACTATTGGTAAGAGTCAAAACAAATGACAGTCCACCTGTGAGACGCGACAACGAGCACCCCGTTTGGCTGCGGAAGCCACAGGGATGCACAGAACTCCTCCCGCCAACCACTTGCCTCTTCCCCCAACTGCCCGCCCTAGTCGCTGTCACGTGACGAGGGAGCGGCGCGCGCCGGCCGCGGCGCTGATTGGCCGGCGGCGGGAGCGCGGGGTTTGATGGGAAGGAGTTGGCTGGGCCCATAGCTCTGTCACTGGCTGGTGCTGTCCGCTCTGGAGGTGGACTGCGCGTTGGTGGCCGAGGCTGGCAGAGGTGGACGCCAGCGCTGGGCTTTGCCCGTTTCTACTTGAAGGTAGAGGGCTCAAAATGAGGGTCATTGGGAAGGTTCGGCAGAAGGGAGGCGCGCTGAGCTTTTCCCTGGGAAATACGCTGCCGATTACCTCGCTTGCCTCTCCCCGGCGCCTCCGCCTCATGCCGAGTGGCCTACCAGTTCGGCGGCGGCGGCTAGTCGAGCTCCTGCCCGGCTGCGCGCTGACCCCGTCTCACCGCCTGATCCTCTTGGTTTCCCGGTGCAGGGGCTGGGATACCTCTGGAGTGTTGGAGACCCCTTTTTGTCCCCGGAGGGAAGTTGGTTCCACAGCCTTTTTCAGAGATTCGAGGCGGGGGTGGTGGTGCGGTGACTGGGTTGGGCTGAGCACCGTCCCTTTGGCCCACCTCCCTGTCCGAGCGAAGGGTCAGAAGGTCCTACAGTAAGCCCTCGCTTTGCGTGGGTTCTACCCTTGTCTTTTGCTGAGTTGTGCGGAGGCGCCGCGAGTGGGAGAGATCGGGAGGGACCGAAAACTGTCAGTGTCATACTGCTCGGCCCAGGCGTGTGGGCGTGGATTGTGTGCTGCTTAGAGAAGCCTCTCTTCTGCTGTTGTTCTTATTTGAGAGATGGTGGGGTGAAGGGAAGGGCGAGATTGCGTGGGTGTCATAGGCCTGGCAGAAGAAGAGCAAATCTAAACCGCATCAATAGTTTTAATTCTTGAATATTGTGTAAGGGGATTAAGAGAAAGTTGGGATTGGTGCACTCAGTTTTGCTGATGGTTGTGCTAAGTAAAATCTGTGACTCACTGAATTTTCCATGTTCCGTTTTTCCCAGTAGGCTTCTAGTTTGTGGTGCCCATTGTCGACTGTTTTCTCCTTTCTCTGTGGCCTGGGTGTCACTGTTGACAAAATTATCACCACATAAAATTCAACAGCAGTTTGTGTGGTTGTGAGTAAGCTTGGTTTCAGGGATATGTTCAAACTGGCAGGGAATGCTAATTTCTTGTCCTCAACAGCCCCCGTAGTTTAGCTTTAGGAGAATCAAGTTGATTTTGAACACATTTTTAAACGAGTGATGCATTTACAATTAGAATTCCAATTTTTTTGTCATCTACTGAAATGAGCCCAATACTGTTAAAAACTTTGGTGTTCATATATTATTAAGTTTAAATAATATAAGGAAGAAATGGCTTATAACAGGTATGATTTGTTGTAGAAATCTTTCCAATCAAGATTTCTAGTCATTTTTTGAGTAGTATTTAGTGTAGAATGACTATTAACTTACCATGAAGACCAGAACTTAATCATTAAATAATAAAAGTGCTTTTAGAAGTGTACTTTTCAGTAATTTTATTTTTGAGCAATAAATGTGGTTTTGGATATTTCAGAATTGTCTTTTCAGTTAGGATATTTGAAAGTTAGAGTTCTAGAACAAACCCTTTTAATCTCAAGTTGAATAGTCCAGTGTATTATAGAGGTTTCTATTGATGGTGACTGAATAGTTTCTACTTAAGTTTGGAACTTGATAAAACTAAACTTCCTTTGCTATTAAAGGCCCTACAGGGTTATTTTAATGGAAGAGTTGTTAGAGTATTTTGCTTTATTTTTTATACTGGAGGAAACGAGAGCAATACAATTTCAGTTAAAGATGCAAACTAATTTTGTTTTCCAATTTTAAAATTATGAAACAGTTTCTTTATAAGAAGGTAGAAAGAAATGTGTTCCATATGAGAAGTATTGCTGTAATACATGTGTTTTCTGGTAATAGTAGTAATAAGTTCTATAGTTTATTATACACTTCGTTATTTGTTGAACACTGTGCCAAATAATGTATGATTTCATTTAACTCATGCAACAATTATGTGAAGTGTATTTTCACGACTAAACAAATGCTGAACTGAGGCTTAGAGAGTTTAGTTTATCCAAGATCACATAGCTAGTGTGTGGTTGAGTCATATTTTGAATCCAGACCTTTTTTATTCCATTATTTCAGTATGACTTGAAGTAAGCTGAAAATTTAAGAATAACATGTCCCAAGATTTTAAATTCTGACACCTAAACCTGAATGTGAATAGCAGTTAGCAGAAAGCACTCGAATAATATGGTGGGCATTGTTCTTTATTGAAAAACACATTAGATGCACCCAGCTCTTATGGTCATGTCAGGTCCTATTATATCAAAGTGGAAGGAGACTGTTTGTACATGTTCATAGAAGAGTTTTTGGAATAGGCCAGTTGAGATTGAACCATCTGTCCACTCAAGGGCAAGCAAATCGATTTATGCTTCAGAAAAAATGCTAGTGGTTTGATTCTCATGTATTTTCCCTGTGTTGAAAGGAAGCAGAAATGGACTGGAGAAAGGCAACAGCCACAGCAGTAAAAACAACAATTTGTGTTGAGAAATTAGGATGTGTCAGATACTGTTGTAAATACTTTAGAATGCTTTTTAACATTTGAGAGGATTCTTATCTATCACTGTTTTGCAGATGAAGATAATGAGTAACTGAGAGGTTAAGTACTTTATTTGCCCAAGGTTTCATAGTAATGTTAATATTTCGTTAATACCAAAACAATTCTCAAGCAAATAATTGATGTGAAAGTTGGTATTAATTGTAGTATTATGTGTATATTTCATATAACAGGTATTTTAAAAGTGATATGCAGTAAACAAGTAGAAGTAGTACTTGAAGACTTCTCATACCAATTCTGCCCCTACCTGGAGGTACATGATTTTGGCACATCATTTAGCTTCTCTTCCATGTAGACTTAAGCATTCAAATTTAATCAAATAAAGGAACTGGGCTACATGATACACTGTACCAACCCTGGATCTTGTGTTTATAACTTTCCACTGCAGTAACCCCGTTTACCAGATGTTTGAGAATGTCTGAGGGTGCTTTTATGTACAAATAATTCAGTCTAATCTACAGAAAGATTTTATTTTTGATTTTGAGTTATTGGAAATAACATTTCCTTTCTTGGCCTTTTTATTGAACTATAGCTAATTTACAATATCATATAAATTGCAGGTATGTAACTTAGTGATTTACAATTTTTAAAGATTATTCTCTATTTATAGTTATAAAATGTTGGATATATTCCCTTGCTGTACAATATATCCTTATAACTTATTTGTTTTATACATAGCAGTTTGTACTTCTTAATCCCCTACCTCTAACTTGTTGCTTTTTAAAAAATCAAAACTAAAATACTGTGTCTGGCTCTTCTATTAGTACTTACTGTCTTTGGGAACTTAGCAAATTATTTCACTTCTGTAGCCTCAGTTTCCTCATTTGTAAAACAGATTGATAATAGTATCTAAATGACAAAATTTATGAAAAACATTTGTTTTAGGGCTTGCTAGAAGATTGAGTACTAAGCGTTTAAATATTATTGTTATTACTTTCAAATGTTAAAAAATCTAGTTTATGGTAGCTGTAAACTTGGAGGCACATCACTGTTTCAAACTAGGATGTGTAGGTCAGTTGTGTACAAATCACTGTCCTGTACACCATGCATACATGGGATAATGTATTGAAAGTATACCAGTTAAGTGGTTCATCTGAATCTCCTCTCCCCAGTCACGTGTCTTGGTGATGTTTAGCATATATGGTTTTAAGATCTATTTAATGTCTTAGCTTAGAAATTTTTACTTTTATTCATTAAAATTTCTGGGTTTCCTACAACCACATTTTAGAAATTTGAATACTGAGTTACTATTGAAGGATTAATAATAATATTCAGATTGCAACTTAAATGTGACTTTATAGCATTGATTACATTTATAAACTGCAAAAATTTTTAGGATAGATGATAGATATTTCTGTCCGTAAAAGTCACTTTGTATGTTTTATAATTAGATTTTTGTTACTTCTGTAACCAAGAAAGTTCAAGGTAGGCATGCCTTATGCTAATTCCAACCTAAAAATAGTATTTCAGAGTGTATGTACTTACTTGGTATTGGCATTATTTTGTGATTACATTTATGGGTTTTAAAAAACGTAAGAATTATGTCCTAACTTTTTGGGGTGGAAATGAAGCAGTTTTATATTGGTAGTATATAACTGTAACCCTGTAAAAATATGTAAGTTTGAAAATATACTTTAACTATTTCAATTTAAAAGAATTAAAAATTATATAATTATTGACTGGTAAATTGATTTAGGTTATAATATTGCTGATACATTTTTTAAATGTATGGTAATATTTAATATAGCTTCCTTGTGGCTTAGTGGTAAAGAATCTACCAGCAATTCAGGAGACCGCCTGCAACACAGGAGATGCCAGTTTGATCCCTGGGTTGGGAAGATCCTCTGGAGAAGGAAATGGCAACCTACTCCAGTATTCTTGCCTGGAGAATCGCATACATTTGAGAGTTATAGAAAAACAACCAAAAGATGGGGATAGGAGATACAACTACCTGACATGACACTTTAACCAACTTGAGGGACTCAAACAGAGTTTCAGAGAGAAATGTTTATTTGGGTGTTGACTGGTTGTGGACAGACCAGAAGTCTGAAGATAGAGTTCCTTTGAGTAATGTTTCTTCTGAATTATTGCACAAATCACTTGATTTTTTTCTACTTAATTTTCTTATCTGTAAAATGGTAGTAATGAAGATTATCCTGTGAAAAGTAATATTATTAACTTAAATGTACAGAAAAGAAAATTATGGCTCAGAAACATTAAATGATATGTTCATTGTCACAGATAGCCTTGTAACCCTTATTTTCTTACTCAGAATCCAGTTGACTTTCTATTATTTTAAAGTGATGTTATTCTGAACATTGTAGAACACCCCTAACTCCAAATAACTAGTTTAGTTGGGAGACAGCCAAATGATAGAAATGGCTGTATTTAAGAATGTCAAATAAAAGTATAGCAGAACTCTTCTTGCAAGAACAACATAGAGGACCTACTTTAAGGAACAGAAAATTGCAAAGTGGTATAAATACACACTTTTAAAATGCCTTGCTACTTAAAAAGGCCTTCCAGCGTTATTTTCACTTTTAAATATGTTCTGCCTTGGAAGAAAGATAAAAAGTGGACTATCTGCAAGTCTATCTGAATTAAAATTTCACATAAGTGGAATCCAAGGAAATTAATATTTTATAGTATTTTATAGTATTGCAATATTTAAATTTTATAGTGAGTATGCTGTATATTTAACTTAAAACTTTAAAAATAATTGCTTTATTTCTAGCTGTGAATTCCTTTGGACAACTGATGATATTTATTATTGTGCCCAGTTTCTACAAATGAAAAATGGGTGGATTATTTTCTCGATGGAGGGTAAGTTAGTTTTCTTTACAACAGTTCCTAGTCTAATGTAAAAGTGTCCCATAAAGTTATTTGTAAAGGTCTCCTTTGTGGTGTAAACTTGAATAGTAATTTAATATTATCCCTAACTCTGTTTAATTTTTTTTTCCTTCTTGTGAATTTGTTTTTTATTTGGACTTTAATGGTTATACTTGCTTTATAGGTGTCTCCTGTCTCTGTTTAACAGGATTATTTCACTTTGACTTATGAATTATTTTTATTTCTATCTTTATACCTTCATGTACAAATGGTTATCTTTTATTGTTTTCATAGCACATAAATTTCAATCTTACTTGAAAAATAGTTGAAATTATTCTATGCAGTACTTAATGTTTGTATAGGTTGTATCTTTTTGCTTAAAGTTTATCACAAATATTTACTGAAGTGATACCAGTTGTACTTTTAGGAATTAATAGGTTAAACACAATTAAAAATAGAGTTTTATTTTATTGGCTAAGTCTTTAAATTTAGGGTTATAAAATATATTGGTAATGCTCTTCTTTAACATAAGAGAAGGTAATGTAGTCTAGGACAAACTGCTTTATTTTTTTACTCCTTTTCACCATAGTAATGGCATCTAGCAGTACTTGATATACAGTTTAGTTTTTGAACTATTGCTGGAACTGCTTTGCTTTGGATTGACGTTTTATTGATACTGTCCACCCTGCCCCCTTTAAAATCTGATAATTGAATTTATCTGTTTTTCCTTTATTTTTCTTGTTAGGTTGAACCATATGAAATTACCAGTCTTCAACAATTTTGACTACATAAACAGCAATTTCATATGGTTTAATCTAATATTAACAATTCCTGTGGGTACTACAATGAATTGATGATTATCATTATTGAGTATATAATTAGTAATTATTTTTTCAAGTGTTATGTGAGCCATTTTGGCTGATTTTTATTCTAGGTGATATAAAAAATGTCTCTGAAAAACAAGCTCTGTTGTAATGAAGTATTCTTAGATGCCCTTTAAAAATCTGATCTTCAGAAAAGTATTTTAGGAATTCAGAATGAAGGTAGCTTATTGATTTTTGACCCCCAGCGTCCTAAGTGAACTTTTAGCAATAGTAGATCAGAACATCTTTAGTTTTGAATTTTTAAATAAAATTTATAGTTATAATAATTTAATGTAATTGTTTAGAATTAATAATTTATAATAACAATAGAATTCTTTTGAATAATCATATCTTAAAAAAATTTTCCTTAAAGGAAAATTTAAACAAATTATCTCCCAATAATTTCTAAGTATGTTTTATTGGGGTTAAGGAGAGTAAAAATTGAGCTACAGAGTTGAAAGTACTTTTGGGCCTAAAAATAAGTTAAATAGGAGCATCTTATTTCTTATTTCTTTAGTCTTGTGTAATTTTATTTATACTTATAATTTTTATTTAAATTGAAATCTCATTTGTAAATAAACAGGAATACATATTACTTGGTAATATTGAAAAAACTTAGTTTTGGATTAAAATGTTCTTTTGTGATTAAAAAGTCAAAGTGTTTCCAAGTTAGTGATAACAAGCTTTAATGCTGTCTCCTATTTCTGTTTATATAACAGACAAAACCTTCAACTGTAGAGGTTCTGGAAAATATAGATAAGGTATGTTCTTTGACTCTGGGGTGTTAAATAAATATTACTTTAGTATATATTACTTTGGAGACTAGATCTGGTATGGGCATTTAGAGGTAATATACAGTAAGTCTGAGAACTTTGATGTTAAAGTCCAAAGTCTTATCAGTGACTTAAGAACTCTGTGTCAAATAATAGTGTAAATCAATGTTACACCATTATAGTAAGTAGATTATAAAATAGTCTGCAGCTATTTATATCAGCTTGCAAACTTCACAGCTTTTTATAGTTTCTATCATAAAAATACTTATCCTTGGGAATATTGAGAATGATGAATAGATCGAGGGAATCTAGTATGGATCACTGTTTCAATTTTTATTAATCCTTTTATAGTCACTTTTTTTTGTGGCCTTATACAAAGGGAATCACTACTTGTTTGTTTTAACAAATACTGTTTATTGATGCCAGCTTTATACTACCTCTGAGCTTTGCTAGTTTGATAGGTTATCAAATATTTTTATTTTTAAATATCTTGCATAAAGAGATTTGTCAAATCATTATAGGCATTTTAATATATTTTAAACTTCATTTTTAATTGTCTTTTCATATTATGTTCTGTTTCAAATATCAAGGTATTATATTTCATTGAATTTTAAGGGTTGTTTCTCTGTAACTTCTCTATCATGTTAAATTTTTTTAAACAGTTTACTTTCTTTATGAATTTTTCTCTTCACAGGAAATTCAAGCATTGGAAGAATTTAGGAAAAAAACCAGAGATTACAAAAATTATGGGTTGGAAGATTAATTCTGTACTCTTCAGTCCTCTATCTATTTACATGTTTAATTGTATACTTATGGTATCTTCCGGATGAACTTACAGCAAGACTTGCCATGACACTTCCATTTTTTGCTTTCCCGTTAATGTAAGTAAAATATTATTTTTGTTGACTTTTCTTCTTTCTGACTAGATAGTTTTAATATAGTCAGTTTCTTTTTATTATGAAATATAGTACTCATGCAGATTGAATAAATTTCCTTTTTTTTGGCAGTTTGAAAACTATTTCTTTAAAAAAGTAGAACAGTTGTTCTAAACCTTTATTTACAGTCCAGTGTACTTGAGGAATATGACCTAGTGATATTTGTAATAATGGTTCTGTATGGTAATCTTTTTGTGATTCTCTAATAGATGGTCATGCTCCCTAGGAGTATTGGGCATGGAGTGGGCATTTCTGATTGTGGGTAATGGTAAGTGAGGGAATGCTTATAAAACAAAAGAACAATTGCCCCAGTGATTCCGAATGTATTCCATTCTCCTACTCTTCCCCTCTTTTTAGTAACTGCTATAAAGCAATTGACCCTTATTATAGAAATATTTTGTAATTTAGTACTTTACAGGAGGTGTGTCATGATTGAAAATTTTCACAGAAAGTTGAGTGAAAAATTTGTTCAGTCAGCAAATGTCTATAGGTACCAATTGTGTAGATGTTGTATTATTGTGTATGGTACACAAAAATGCTAAACCTTTGTCCATAGATCTTGGACTGCATACATTAACTTAAGTATAATGAGTATTATGAGAGTGTCAAATGGTCTGGGAGCATTTGACAGGACCCCTAACACAATCTGGAGTGGAGATGGGGGTCAGAGAGGTGGAGGTGGGGGTCAGTCCTTTGTTTTCTTTACTACTGCTGCCACAAATTTAGTGATTTAAAGTAATACCCATTTATTATATCATAGAAGTAAATCAGAAATCCAGGTAATTTGGACTTTTTGCTTAGGTCTTACAGGTTTAAATCAGTTATCAGCTGGCCTGGAGTCTCTGGTGGGAAGAATCTGCTTCTAGGCCCAAACGAGGTGTTGGCTGACTTCTGCTCTCTCTCTCTGATTTCCTATTTTGCCCTTGATTGGGAGAAACTTCTGTGTTAAGGGCTTAGCTGATTATATTAGATCCACCAGGATAATCCAGGTTAATCTTCCTATCTTAAAATCAATTGAGTAATAATTATATCTGCAAAGCCCCTTCATAGCAGTACCTAGATAACTGTTTGTAAAACCAGAGAATGGAAATCTTGGGGCGAGAGGGGGATATCGTTAGAATTCTGCCTACCACAGCTTTCCTGAGGAAGTGATGCTTGAGTTTGAGATCTGAAGGTTGAATATGTGTAGCAAGGGTGGTGTGATATGGTAGGTAGTGTAGTAGGGAGAAGGAATGGAATATGTGAAGACGCCAAGGGAAGATAGAGCATGTAGGTTTAAAGAACTGAAAGAAAGCTGAAGACTGAATTATGGAGAAAAATCTGGATAGTTAGGCGAAGGATGTTTCTTGTGGGCCTTATAGTCCATGATAAGGATTTTAGCTTTTAATCTAAGAATAGTGGGCAGCCACTGAAGACTTTTAAGAAGTATGACATGATTGTATTGTTATCTTGAAAATACCACTGAGGCTACAGCGTGGAGAGTAAATTAGAGGGGAGTAAGAAGGAAGGAATGATGCTAAAGCTGAAACTCCAGTACTCTGGCCACCTCATGCGAAGAGTTGACTCATTGGAAAAGACTCTGATGCTGGGAGGGATTGGGGGCAGCAGGAAAAGGGGATGACAGAGGATGAGATGGCTGGATGGCATCACCGACTCGATGGATGTGAGTTTGAGTGAACTCCGGGAGTTGGTGATGGACAGGGAGGCCTGGTGTGCTGCGATTCATGGGGTCGCAGAGTCAGACACGATTGAGCGACTGAACTGAACTGAAGAATGGATCTGGAGCAGCAGGATAAAAGGTTATTGTAGCTGTCCAGGAGAGAAATAACGGTAATTTGCACTTGAATGGTGGTAGCAGCATTGAAGAGGAACAGATGGTCTGAATGAAGTGGATGGGTTGAAGAGATTTAGGACATAGAATTGAGGTAATATGGAGAGGTTCTTCATGATTGGTTGGATGTGGCATGGGGAGGGGGAGAGTTGCATCAGGGATAAAATTGAACTTCATAGCTTGGGAAATTTGGTTGATGGTAGTGTCATTCATCTGAATAAGCAACAACATGAGGGGGAGCAGGTAGTTGGCCCACTGAGACCGAAATACTTGTGTTCTACCCAGATAAAGCTGCCAAGTAGGATGGTTAAGTATGACTATGAAGTTCAGGAGAGAAATTTAAATAGTAGGTACAAATTTAAGATTTGGCAGTATATAAATATTAGTCAAAGCCATCATTTGTCCATTCAGTAAATATTGAGTACCTGCAATGTATTGTATTAGATTTGGAGCTATCCCCCAGCGATAAGATCTTTGTCGTCATGGAGCTTGCATTCAGTTGGGGTTGGATAGACAAAAATGAGAGACAAGTAAACAAACATAGTTAATTTAGAGAAAGATAAGTGCAATGAGGGAAATAAACAGGTGATGTGATAGAGAGGAGTAGGATACTTCAGGATGGTCCAAAAGGCCTCCTTTGAGGACCTGGTATTTGAAGTGAGAACTAAAATAATGAGAGAGAACCAGTATGGAAAGGGTTGGAATATATGGAAGGTTATTTATATATACAATGTAGAGTAGCATATATACCCACAGAGAGATATCAGGAAGGATTATTCTGAAAATAATAATGGTAATTTTCTCTAGGCTTTGGAATTTTAAGTATTCATTTCTTTCCATTTGCTTTTTTGGTGTTATTTGAATTTTTAATATAAATATATTCTTCAAATTAAAAACAAAATTCCAAGGTGATCTTTCCAAAAGAAAATGCAAAGGCTGTGAAGTATGAGACAGTATTACTTAGTTGAGGATCAAAAACATAGGTATATCTGGAATGTGTGAGGAGAGGATGAGCAATGGAGAGGAAGAGCAAATGGTGAGATTGCATAATCTAGGTCATGGAGATCACAGAGAGGAGTCTGAATTTCATTTTGGGTGAAATGGTAAATGTGTAAAGGTTTTAGTAGAAAATGGCATGATGATATCTAAGTTAAGATCATATGTGCTGTCTTAGGGAGATGGAGTAGGAGGAGGACAAGAGTAGAAACCAGGATATCAGCTCAGAGGCTGTTATAGAAGTTTAATTTAAAAATGAAGGTGGATTGGACTTCCCAGTGACAGTAGAGATGAACAAATGATTTGGAAATACTTTGGAAGTGAAACTGAGACAACTTGATGGGAAGAAATGGAAGGTAAGGGAAAAGGAGAAATCAGGGTGTAACAAGTTTTTGCTTTGACGTTGGTGGGTATGGTCTTTTCTTTGGGACTTCTATAGTAAACATTTTTTGTTTAGTCTTTAGGAACCCCTGGAGCCGATACAGTTTTAACTTTGTGTGTAGGTTAAAGAGCCAAAAATCGAGTGCATGCATATTACAAAATAATAGTTTCTGCCATTTAAAAGTTTTTTTCTTCTCTTTTGAAATCTGTTGGAATGCTTCTTAACCCCACATGTAGTCACAGATTTCATAATGCTGAGCTTCTTTCCCTTGTTTCCTTCCTATTTTTTTCCTTTAAATGAAGAGAGAAAAATTTAGAAAGCGAGTAAGTGGGAATATTAGTTGATTTAAGTGTCTTTATATACTTAAACTCCACTTGACGTCCATTTCCATATAAAAATTGATTTTCTGATTATAAAAGATTTTTTATCTAGTTGTAAAAGAACGCCTGGCAGGAAACTCTACTATGTTAATTCCAGTGCCTATCCACAGATTGTCATCAGCTATTTTGACTCAGAAGACTCCCCCCTCCCCGAATAAATCATACACTGTTTTTAAAAGTAAAAAATACTTAGTTTCTTTAAAAATGTTTGTTATTTCTTCCGGTTTGATCTTTCCACTCTTTGAGTATGAAACTTTGTTATTCTTACTGTGTCCTTTTGCTTGTTCTGCATCAGCTACATCTAGTATTTCTTGGCATGTTACACTTCAGAGCTATTTCTCACTCTCATTCACATCTGTGACCCGGTTCTCTGCTGCAGTTTCTGTTTCAGTGTGCTTGTCACTTTTGGAAGCATAGCCCAGTTATCCAACAAAGAATAGAATTGTCCTTCTGATTGATGACAGTCAAAAAGCATGAAATAAAATATAGCAACCTGAGAGTGAATGTGGTAAATAGAAAGAAGACTCACCACAGGACATTTTCTTTTGAGTGTAATGTGAGCTATTGCCCAAGCTTACCCCTGGATTTTTTTTCTTTGGAAACGTCTTTTTTTTTTTTTTTTGAGGTTTTTTTCCCTTTGGAAACTATTTTTTTTTTTTTTTTGAGGTCTTAACCAGGTTTTGCTAAAGAAATGGAGGCAGAAGAAGCAATAAAATGGATTGCTTCACTTTCATCACTGTCTGCATTGACTTTAAAGTTTAGACATCTACCTAATAACTATAAGAAGTGACTGCTGTCTCTGCATTCCAAGTTTCCCAAATGCTTTTACTGCCAGAGAAGTTACAGATTTAGGACTGAGCATATATTGCCTAATCATAACTATTCCCAAATTATCTTTTATGATAGAATATCACTACTCAAGATTTTATGTCTTCTTTTAGGATGTAATATGGAGGAACTTGGTGAGATTCCAGTCTATTGTTTTTCTGCTTTTCAGATTTGATAATATATTTATATTTCTCTTATCTCTTTAACTGTTACTAAAACTGAAATTAAGGTGAACTGATTTCATAGGAATTATTAAGACTGTGTGCTCCATAGTGAGGGAAGGTTTGGGTTACAGTTAAATTTTTATATTTCTACATTATGCTGGCTGATAAATGCATTACCTTGGGAGCTGGCTCATTTTTTGAGTGAACAACCGTAAAGTTCATCTCTATCCTTAACTTTCTCTTCAAGCAACCTTATAAACTTTTACTTCTGGATACCTTATTCTTACAAGTTATACCTTTCTAGAAATTCCATTCAAAAGATCATTTCAGAGACCAATTAGCATAAAATGTTGACTTCCCCATAGGATTTAACCATGTTTTCTTTCCCTGTATGTGTGTTTTCCTCTTAAAATGAATTTATGAGGGGGAGAATTAAAGCAAAGTAATTGAGGAAGGTAGTTTTGTGCTGTTTGTTATGTTTTCTTACTTTTCTGCTTGAAAGCTGTTTGAGGATAGAGGTTTGATGTTATACTGATAGAATTTTTATGCTCTTTCCCACTTTCTCTTCTCCCAACAGATTGAGATATATATTTCCTCAATCCCTCTAGATAGCTAAAAGACATAATTTGTAGCCTTTTGAAGAAAGTTAAAAGTTTGTTTCATGGACTTTAATAATAAAGTATGAAGTATAATAAAGTTCAGTTCAGTTCAGTCCCTCAGTCATGTCTGACTATTTGTGACCCCATGGACTGTAGTACACCAGGCCTCCCTGTCTATCACAAACTCCCAGAGCTTACTCAAACTCATGTCCATCGAGTCAGTGATGCCATCCAGCCATCTCATCCTCTGTCGTCCCCTTCTCCTCCTGCCCCAGTCCCTCCCAGCATCAGGGTCTTTTCCAATGAGTCAGTTCTTCGCATGAGGTGGCCAAAGTATTGGAGCTTCAGCTTCAGCATCAGTCCTTCCAATGAATATTCAGGACTGATTTCCTTTAGAATGGACTGCTTGGATCTCCTTGCAGTGCAAGGGACTCTCAAGTCTTCTCCAGCACCACAGTTCAAAAGCATCAATTCTTGGACATTCAGCTTTCTTTATAGTCCAACTCTTACATCCATATATGACAACTGGAAAAACCATAGCCTTGACTAGACGGACCTTTGTTGGTAAAGTAATGTCTCTGCTTTTTAATGTGCTGTCTAGGTTGGCCATAACTTTTCTTCCAAGGAGCAAGCATCTTTTAATTTCATGGCTGTACTCACCATCAGCAGTGATTTTGGAGCCCTCACAAATAAAGTCTGTCAGTGTTTCTATCATTTCCCCATCTATTTGCCATGAAGTGATGGGACCAGATGCTATGATCTTAGTTTTCTGAATGTTGAGTTTTAAGCCAACATTTTCACTCTCCTGTTTCACTTTCATCAAGAGGCTCTTTAGTTCTTCTTTGTTTTCTGCCATAAGGGTGGTGTCATCTGCATATCTGAGGTTATTGATATTTCCTCTGGCAATCTTGATTCCAGCTTGTGCTTCCTCCAGCCCAGCATTTCTCATGATGTACTCTGCATAGAAGTTAAATAAGCAGGGTGACCATATATAGCATTGATGTACTCCTTTCCCGATTTGGAACCAGTCTGTTCCATATCTAGTTCTAACTACTGCTTTTTGACCTGCATACAGATTTCTCAGAGGGCAGGTCAGGTGGTCCAGTATTCTCATCTCTTTAAGAATTTTCCACAGTTTGTCATGATCCACATAGTCAAAGGTGTTGGCATAGTCAATATAATAAAGTATTTCTCATCAACTATAGTTGTAATGAAAAAGGTATCTGAACATCTCTTGATATTTAGTCAAGGAGACTACTTAGTTTTTGTAGTTAAGAAAATAATTTTGCAAACACCCCTTTTATAATATTGATAGCTATTAAAACATAGATATTCACTTGATATAATTTTGTATTTAAAGAATTATGTACTGAGACATAATTAAGAGACAAATCCTATTCTTGGATAGGGAGATTCAGTATTGTAATGAGATTGGTTCTCCCCAAATTAGTCTGAAAATGTGTAATAACAATAAAAATACTAATGATACTTTAAAAATCTTGGTACACTTATTCCATAATTTTTAATGGAAAAATAAACACATAAGAATGTCTTGAAAAATTTAGAAAAGGAGCAGAGGTCTACCAGGCTTCAGATATATTATAAAATTTTATTAAGTAAAAGTTTGGTCTAAATAGAGACACAGACCAAAGGAAGAGAAACAGAAGAATCCAGAAATAAATCTCCAAAGGAATTTTTATTGCATATGGTTTTATACTTGATAAAGATAACATTTCAACTCATTGGGGGAAAATGGTGTTGAGTTATATCTCCCTTTCCATTATAAAATTAAAAAAATAAAGCTTGTATGTATATGGAATTTAGAAAGATGGTAACAATGAACCTTTATATGAGACAGCAAAAGAGACACAGATATAAAGAACAGACTTTTGGACTCTGTGGGAGAAGTTGAGGGTGGGATGATTTGAGAGAATAGCATTGAAACATGTATATTACCATATGTGAAATAGATGACCAGTCCAAGTTCGATACATGAAACAGGGCACTCAGAGCTGTGCACTGGGACAACCCAGAGGGATGAGATGAGGAGGGAGGGGAGAAGGGGTTAGGGAGGGGGTTAGGAAGGGAGGAGGGGGCTTGGGAAGGGGACACATGTATACCCATGGCTGATTCATGTCAGTGTATGGCAAAAATCACCACAATATTGCAATTAGTCTCCAATTAATTAATTAAAAAAATAATTCTACTCAACATTGTTTAATAAAAAGATTATTTTCTTAAAAAATAAACCTTGTTTGTTATACCAAAATAAATTATTTTTGTTTGTCTGAATGTAAAAATAACCCTTGAAAAAGCCTTTGATGATTAAATAAACTGACAAAACTGAGACCTGTATGTTTTCACTTTTAGCTTTATTTATTGCTAAGTCTCATCTTAAAACATTTCAATAAATTGGATGGGTTTTGCGCAGTTGTTAGAAAGAAAGCACTTAAGTTTGACAAGAAGGACCAAATAAGTAAAAACTCCTTTGTATATGATGATTGCTGAAAAATGATCAGAGATTTATGGAATGTTAATCCTTCAATAAAAATGAGGAAAGTTTATGTTGTTTGAGTTTTAGACATTCTACTGCATTTTCAGTTCAGTTCAGTCGCTCAGTCGTGTCCGACTCTGCGACCCCTTGAATTGCAGCATGCCAGGCCTCCCTGTCCATCACCAACTCCCAGAGTTCACTCAGACTCACGTCCATCGAGTCCGTGATACCATCCAGCCATCTCATCCTCTATCGTCCCCTGCTCCTGTCCCCAATCCCTCCCAGTATCAAAGTCTCTTCCAGTGAGTCAGCTCTTTGCATGAGGTGGCGAAAGTACTGGAGTTTCAGCTTTAGCATCATTCCTTCCAAAGAACACCTAGGGCTGATCTCCTTCACAATGGACTGGTTGGATCTCCTTGCAGACCAAGGACTCTCAAGAGTCTTCTCCAACACCACAGTTCAAAAACATCAATTCCTTGGCGCTCAGCCTTCTCCACAGTCCAACTCCCACATCCATACATGACCACAGGAAAAACCATAGCCTTGACTAGACGGACCTCAGTCGGCAAAGTAATGTCTCTGCTTTTGAATATGCTATCTAGGTTGATTATAGCTTTCCTTCCAAGGATTAAGTGTCTTTTAATTTCATGGCTGCAATCACCATCTGCAGTGATTTTGGAGCCCCCCAAAATAAAGTCTGATGCTGTTTCCGCTGCATTTTAACTTTTATAATTTTTAACTTTAATACAGTAAAAACACTGAATATGAAGGATTTAAAATGTTTACTGAATCTAAGGTATAATTCTGTTTTATTGAAAGTCCAAGTTTTCATGTTAGAGCACCTTTATAAATTTACAGTGCAAGTCACTGATAATATTTAACAGAAAATCATGCTGACTGACTTTTCAAATAACATCAGGTTCATTCAGAAAGGAACAACAGAAATAATGAATATGAATTAAGGGATTTTAGTATGTCTTAGTATTACTATCTTAGAACTGATTGTATATATGAACTTAACTGATTTTCTGTACTAATTTTGTATTCAACCATAATAATTGTCTTATTGTTTCTTTTTAAAATTTTCCTTTTGACCCTTTTTATTTTGTATTAGGGTGTAGCCGACTAACAATATTATGATAGTTTCAGGTGAACATTTTCTAATAAATATTTTAGTTGATTCTTTGAGAGTTTACAAGTATGCAATCTTATTATTTGTAAATAGCAATAATTTTACCACCTCCTTTTAAATTTTTTTATTCTTTTCAGATTTTTTTCCCCCTCTTTCCTAATTGTGTTGGCTAATACTTGCAGGACAATGTTAACTTACTGAGAAAATAGTTGTCATCCTTGACTTGGTCTTTGGGAATGCTTCTAATTTCCCCAGTGGGCATTATTCTGACTTTTGTTTAGAGACATATATTTTATGTTAAGGAATTTTCTAGCTTTCTGTGTTTTGTTTAGCTTTTTAAAAGAAAGATTATTAAATTTTGTTAAATTGCTATTTCATCATCTATGGAGATAGCCAGATAATTTTTCATCTTACACCTCTTGATATGATAGATTATATTAAATATTGAATTCAAATACTAAAATGTTGATTTCTAGGAAAATTTCTACTTTCTTAGTTGCAGTCATTTTGTAAAAATTAGAAAGCTTTTCTTTCTTTTTAAATGGTCCATAACAGTTTAAAAAGTACTGGCAGTATTTGTCCTTTACAGGTTTGGTAGTATTCCATTTAAAATCTTTTGGGCTTCGTGGTTTTTGATAGCGGCTAGCTCTTAACAACTTTCAAAATTCAATAGAGTTAATTTTTTAGGCTTTCTCTCTCTTCCAAGGTTACTTTTGTTATTCTACAGTTTTAAAATATATTTGCAGTGTTCTAATAGTAGTAATCACTGTCTCTGATTGATTTTTAAAGTCTTCTTGTAGCTATGATTGTTGCTTCCTTATTGTTTCTTATTTTGTATATTTGTAATTCTTTTTGATTGGATTGTTTTTATAAGCTGTTTTATTCCAAAGAACAAGCTTAAAAATGACTTATTTTTATTATTTTTTCACACTTAGGTTTACTTTATTCTCGTTATTCAAAATTAATGCTTTAATGTATTTATTTTCATCCTTATTTCTTAACACAATACATGGTGCATATATTTGAGGCCATGGTATTTTCTGACTGTTTTAGTTTTATCCCACAGGACTTAATATGTAGTGATGTATATTTACTTTGGTTATTTTAAAACATGATTGCATTTTTTTTTTAAGTTTTTGTAATTTAAGGGTTATTTCTAGATGGCAGGGTGTATTTGTATGTTTGGTTTTTTGGCTTAGTTATTATTGCTATTTTTTTTCACAATAATAAAAGATATTTATCAGTTTTCACAATCAATAGACAAAAAAATAAAAGATAGTCACAGTTGCAAGCCATAATGGGAACATGATTAATCTAACAGTATAACATAATTACATACAATTTGGAAGGTTAAGCAGAGTGATGTAAGTGAAAGTGCATACATGTACATGTTTTCATCCACCCAGCCAGTCTGTGTCTTTTGGTTGATACATTTAATCCATTTACATTTAAGGTGATTATTGATCTGTATGATCCTGTTACCATTTTCTTAATTGTTTTGGATTTATTTTCTGTAGGTCTTTTCCTTCTCTTGTGTTTCCTGCCTAGAGAAGTTCTTTTAGCATTTGTTGTAGAGCTGGTTTGGTGGTGCTGAATTCTCATAACTTTTGCTTGTCTGGAAAGCTTTTGATTTCTCCATCAAATCTAAAGGAGAGTCTTGCTGGGTAGAGTATTCTTAGTTGTAGGTTCTTCCCTTTCATTACTTTAAATATGTTGTGCCATTCCTTCTGGCTTGTTTCTGTTGAGAAATCAGCTGATAGCCTGATGGGAGTTGCCTTGTATGTTATTTGTCGTTTCCCCCTTGTTGCTTTTAATATTTTACCTTTGTCTTTAACTTTTGTCAGTTTGACTACTGTGTTCCTCCTTGGGTTTATCCTGCCTGGACTCTGTGCTTCCTGGACTTGGTTGACTATCTCCTTTCACATGTGAGGGAAGTTTTCAGCTATTATCTCTTCAGATATTTTCTCAGGTCCTTTAATTCTTTCTTCTTTTTCTGGGGTCCCTATAATGTGAATGTTGGTGTGTTTAATGTTGTCTGCTAGGGCTTTGCTGGTCACTCAGCTGGTAAAGAATCTGCCTGCAATGAGGGAGAGCTGGGTTTGATCCCTGGGTTGGGAAGATCCCCTGTAAGAAGGCAAAGGCTAACCACTCCAGTATTTTGGCCTAGAGAATTCCATGGACTGTATAGTCCATGAAGTCACAAAGAGTCGGACACAACTGAGCGACGTTCACTTTCAGAGATCTCTTAAGCTGTCTTCATTTCTTTTCATTCTTTTTTCTATATTCTGTTCTGCAGCAGTAATTTCCACCATTCTGTCCTCCAGATCATTTATCTGTTCTTCTACTTCAGTTATTCTGCTACTGACTCCTTGCAACCCACTCCAGTATTCTTGCCTGGAAAATTTCATGGACGGAGGAGCCTGGCAGGCTACACATGGGGTTGCAAAGAGTCAGACAGGACTGAGCGACTTCATTCTCTTCCATATATTATTCATCTCTGTTTGTTTGCTCTTTAGTTCTTGTAGGTCTTTGGTAAACGTTTATTGCATCTTCTCCATTGTTTTCCCAAGCTCCTGGATCATTTTCACTGTCATTATTCTGAATTGTTTTTCTGGAAGGTTGCCTATCTCTACTTCATTTAATTGTTTTTCTGAGGTTTTATTTTGTCCTTTCATCTGGGAGATAACTTTCTGCTTTTTCATCATGGTTAACTTTCTATAATATGGTTTTTGTTTTAGCTGCTGTGGAACTGTGCTTCTTCCTTCTGCCCTCTGATGGATGAGGCTAAGAGGCTTGTGTTAGCTTCCTGATGGGAGGGACTGGCAATGGGAAAAACTGAGTCTTACTCTGGTGGGCGGGACCTTGCTCAGTAAAGCTTTAATCAAATTATCTGCTGATGGGTGGGTTTGCACTCCCTCCCTGGTAGTTGTTTGGCCTGAGGCGACCCAGCCTTGGGGTATAGAGAGTTTATGCCAAGAGGGACCTTCCTGGCCTGCTGCTGCTAGTGTCCCTGTGGTGAGGTCCTGCCGACCCAGACCTCCACAGGAGACCCTTCAGCACGAGCAGGTAGTTTTGGTTGTCTCCTGTGGGATTACTGCCCCTTTCCTTTGGGTCTTGGTACATGCAGGATTTTGTTTGTGGTTTTCAAGACTGGAGTCTCTCTTGTTCCCAGTTCAATAGAAGTCCTATAATCAAATCCCACTGGCCTTCAAGGCCAGATTTCTTGGGGGATTCCTGGTCCCTTTGTCAGATCCCCAGGCTGTGCAGCCTGACATGGGGTTCAGAACCTTAGCAACAGTGGGAAAGCTTCTTTGGTATTACTGTTCCCCAGTCCGTGGGTCACCCACCCAGTAGGTGTGGGGTTTGGTTTCATTGATGTGCCATTCCCGCTGTCTTGCTGTGGCTTCTTCGTCTTTGGACGTGGGGTATCTTTTTTTGGTGAGTTCCATTGTCCTCCTATCGACGGTTGTTCAACAGTTAGTTGCTGGTTTGGTGCTTTCGCAGGAGATGAGCACACATACTTCTACTCTGCCATTTTGAACTGAGACCCTATTTCTAGTTTTAATGTATTTCTTTCAGAGCATGTTGTTTAATAATATTTCTACTTCTTTGATCTTATTGAGACTTTTTGGTGGCATGCTGTTTGGTTACTTGCTGTGTTTCATGAATACCTAAAGATAGTGTTTTTTCCCACGTACACAGAATTTGATATTATCAGTGAAAATGACCTTGATATGTTATATAGGTTTTCTGTATCTTAATAACAATGTACTTTTACTTCTCGCTATATTTCCTTTAGTTTTCCTTTATGAGTGTTGATGCTTTTCTATTTGATGAGTAGATATTCCTAAACTAAAAGCACATCCTTTAAAAAATACTTTCTACTTTGAAATAATCACAATTCATAGAAAATTGGAAAAACAGATATACAAGCAGGTCCTGTCTCTCCTTCACCTAGCTTCCCCAGTGGTTACATCTTGCATGGCTATAGTTAAATAACACAGCTGGATATCGTTATTGGTTCAATTCATAGAGCCTATTCAGATTTCACTAGTTTTGCATATGCTCATTTGTGTGTATGTATTTTATATTTGTTTAGTTTTAGCATATGTGTAGCTTCATATAACTACCCCAGAATTTAGATCCAGAATCGTGCAGAGTTCCTTTTTGCTTTCCCTTTATAGTCATACCAGTTCTCTTCCACCTGCCCCATTCCTAACCCCTGCCACCCTAATCTGTTTTCCATCTCTATAATTTTATTTCAAGAATATTATAAAGTAGGATCACATACTATGTAACCTTTTGGAATTGGCTTTTAAACTCAGCATATTCTTGAGATCCATCCAAAATGTTATATTCCTGTGATTGATTCAAAATGTTAAGTATAACTAATTCCTTTTTATTGCTGAGTAGTATTTCATGGCATTAATGTAGCACAGTTTGTTAGTCATATTCTTGTTGAAGGACATTTGGATGTTTTCCAGTTTTTGGCTCTCACGAATGAGGCTTCCATGAATAAATGTGTACAGGTTTTTGTCTGAATATAAGGTTTCATTTCTCTGGTGTATATACCTGAGTGTAATTTCAGAGGCACATGTAAATAAATACATGTTTACTTTTATAAGAACTTGCTGAACTTTTTTTTCAGAGAATGTGTGTGTGTGTGTGTGTATTCAGTCGCTTAGTTGTGTCCGACTCTATGCGACCCCATAGACTGTAGCTTGCCAGGTTCCTCTGTCCATGGAATTCTTCAGTCAAGGATACTGAAGTGAATTGCCATTCCCTTCCCCAGGGTATCTTCCCAACCCAGGGACTGAATCTGGGTCTGCTACATTGCAGGCAGATTCTTTTCCATCTGAGCGAACAGGTTTTTTTTTTTTTTTCAGAGTAGAGGTACCTTTTTATACTTCCACTATTATGTTTAAGTGATCTAGTTTCTCTGCATCCTTGCCAGCATTTGGTATTATCACTATTTTCTAATTTGATCATTCTGATAGATGTGTATTAATAGATCACTGTGGTTTTAACTCACATTTCCCTGATGGCTGTGATCTTGAACATCTTTTCATGTGTTTATTTTCAATTTGTATCATCTTCTCAGTGAAATTTCTATTTATGTCTGCTGTCTGTTTTTCTAATTGAATTATTAGTCTTTTTGCTGTTGAGTTTTGAAAGTTCTTTATGTATTTTTGATAGAAGTTTTTTGTTGGGTATATGGTTTGTAAATATTTTTTCCCAGTTTGTATTTGTCTTTTCATCCTTATGAAGGGTTTTTCACAGAGCCAAATTTATTATTTACAATTTTCCTTTTATGGATTGTGTTTTGTTATCAAGAACCCCTCTGTAACAGACTCACAGACTTAGGGAACAAGCTTATGTTTGACAGGGGGAAGGATGGGGGAAGGGATACCTAGGGAGTTTGGGATGGGCATGTACACATTGCTATATTTAAAATGGATAATCAACAAGGACCTACTGTATAGCACATGGAACTCTGCTCAGTGTTATGTGGCAGCCTGGATGGTAAGGGTGGATTTGGGGGAGAGTGGATATCTGTAGGTGGAGTCCCTTCATAGTTCACCTGAATGTATCACAACACTGTTAATGGCTATACCTCAATGCAAAATAAAAAGTTAAAAAAAAAAAACTACTCCCCTGTAGCTGTAGGTCTTGAAGATTTTCTTTATTTGCTGTGCTTTTTTCCTTCTAACACTTTACATTTAAGTTCATAATCCATTTTGAGCCTGTTTTTAAATATAAGATGTGAGGTTCCATTGAGATCCTGTCACTTTCTTTCTTTGTCTGTGGATGCCCAGTTGCTTCAGCTGTATTTGTTGGAAAGAAATTTCATCCTTTTAATGCTATAAAATAACCTTTTTCTAGTGTGAAGCTTTGTTTGGTTGGGAGGGTAGTCTTGAATTTAATTTTGTGTCATATTATGATCAAACCTTATTTTGTGTGTATTTGCCTATTATAGTTTTTGTCCGTTGTTTTATTTTTAACCTTCAAAAAACTTAGTTTTAGGTGTTGGTTTACATTATAGGGTTGGTTTTCATTTTATGATCTAGTCTGAAAGTCGTCTTCTTTTGCTCTGGTGAGCTTAGCTCATTTACATTTATTTAAATGAAAGATGTTGGTCTAAGTTTTGAAACATAATTTTCTATCTTGATTTTGGTTTTTATAACTTACAAACAAAATCTATAGATATGTGGTATGTTTACTTTCATCCATTTATTTGTAAGAGGTTTATTTGAGAGTATAGAGGCAAGTCTTCCTACATTTTAGGCTATCTATAATTTTCCTTATGATCCAGGGTTTAGTATGTTAGTTTGTTCAGCTTTTATTTGTCTCTGGCTAATAGGTTAGGCTACTGTGTATAAAATTTTTCATAATACAAAACTACTCTGCCCTGCTGCCATAGAAACAGAATATTCTTTGTAAATAGGGCATTTATGAGTGATTTCTCTTTAAGCCCTGATTTTTCTGTTTCATTCTTGGAATCAAACTGGGGAATTTCTGCCTGTAGCATGTGTATCTTGTTCTCACTGTAATAAACATGAGTTCTAACCTTTACACTTTGAGAAGTTTTATCTTCCTGTCTTTTAGTGAGATAAGCAGTTTTCCTTCTATGCTTTTATTCTTTCGAGCTCCAACATGATCTCTATTGTTTTGGGGAACTCTTTCACATATTTTGAGAGATGAGTTTTAGCTTATCTTAATTTTATCAGAAAATGAATTTGTGTTTTTGTTTCCCTTCTGTTTGAATGATTTCCAAGAAGAGAAGGGGGAAATGGAGACTATGCCACTATTCTCAAAGTATAAGAGTCAGTAGAAATATTCTTAATATCTTGACAAACATGTTATTTACTGTATTGTCATAAGTTATGTTTAATTATTGAGAGAGCAACGTCTTTGTTGGGATAACTAGAACACATATTCCTGAAGTACTTTAGTTCTTTTCCTAAATTTTATCTTAAAGAATTATTTATTTAAAAGAATTTCATTTAACTTCTCCTTAAAAAATAGCTAACTCTATTATAGTCTGTCTTTTTAAGTCTTGAAGACTTGACACTTAGAAATTGTGTATTGTTTGACAGCTCCTTTCTCCACCAATTGTTCTGATAAAATCCAAAAGAATTTGTTGTCCACAAAGGGGTATTAGTAAGTTTTATTGTGAAGTAAGGGACTGTATTTTCATTCTTGTAACTTTTACACTTTGAAAATTACATATAATTTCACAAATATCTACCATTTAAGAAAATTAATAGATTTCCTACAGAGTTTTAGTCTTTATCTCTGCAGTTCCTTCTCCTGTGTCCTGTTTACTTCCCCTGTACTTTTTTTTTTCCCACCCCCAAATCAGCTCTCATTTTGCCACTGTTTCAGTGGGCTTGCAGTGGGGAAATATTATGGGACTTTTCTACTTCTGTAGACTCTTTGAGGGTTGTGAGTTGTATGTTTAACCTTTTTTTTTCATCTCCTTCCCTTGATAAAGAAAGCCAGTGTCTTTTTTTTTTTTTTTTTAGTACTAGGGTAGTTGTCCAAGTACTGTGTAGGAATCTGCTGCTGGTTATTTTGGTGTTTTCATATCATAAAAATAAATTGTCATAATACAAAAAACGTACAAGTTATCTGTTGCTATGTAACAAATTGCCCCAGAACTTTGTAGCTTAACAAATGTTTATTTTCTCTTTCAATTCTTGAGGGGCAGAATGTGGGAGCAGCTTATTAGCTGGATGGTTCTGGCCCAGGGTCTTTTTTCATATATAAATTGCAGTTAAGCTATTGGCTGGGGCTACAGTCATCTCAAGGCTTAACTAAGGCTGGAGAATTTACTTCTAAGCTCACACATGTAGTTGTTGGCAGGCCTCAGCTCCTTCCTGGCTGTTTGCCAGAGACCTCTGTTCTCATGAAATAGGCTTTTCTATAGAGTTCCCTGAAGGTCTTCATGTTATATCAGCTGGCTTCTCTCAGAGTGAGTAATCCAAGAGAGAAAGATAGCAAGCTGAAGAGGAGGCTTGAGATCGAAACTGTGTATTTTTATAACCTAATCTTAAAGTGACATGCTGTTTCTTCTGTCACATGCTATTGGTCACACAGACCAACACTGGTGAGAGAGGGCTACATAAAATTCAGAGTTGTGAATACCAGGAGACAGAGTTCACTGGTGATGATCTTGTAGGCTGATTCCTAAGAATAGCAGTGATATATTTCAGAGTGAAGAACTAGTTTTCACACTTATTGTTTGAATTTACATTTAGATACAATGTATTTCTTTTATAAAATGATAATATATGTATACTTATTCTGATATGTTCTGTGGAATTTTGAAATTATGGTTAGAAAAGGAATTTTGGTTTATTTACATTGAATTTAAGAGCTGACCTGGACAAGTCTGTGATTAGGATCATTCTTCGATTTTCTTTTAATTCTCTTAACATCATTTGATGTCTTACTAATGTAAAGCCTAAATAATTACTCACAAAATTTATGAAAGGAGATGTTTAGCTAAATTTACTTGTCAATTATTTATTTGATTGTAATATTTTATTTTTTCTCAAGATAGCTTGTTTGGTAAAGTTCCCTCTAATATTCAATAACAAGGAGGGAGTATCAACTTACATTTGTATAATGCTCTGGATTTGTAAAATGTGTTTTTCCTAACGTATAGAAATAGATAAAGTTTTAGAGTTCATGCTTACCTGGTAAGAAGGAATTTTATAATTTGTTCTTAATCTTTTGGAGGATTCATAGATCTGTTTGAGAATGATAAGGGCAACGGTCTCTCCAGATAAATGCACTTAGGTGCCCAAAGGCAATTTCTCAATTTGGAGGGAACATCAGGAGGTCCATGAATTTTAGATTGAGAATTCCTCCTTTGAAAGCACAGGTAGATTTCTGGGGACTTCTGAAAGGAGTGCTTTTTATTTTCAAAATACAAAGGGAAACATTGTCTCTGACTGTAATTAGAAATGTGCATTTGTTTTCATTTAATGTGGGTTCTAATTCATGTATCCTAATTATGGTTTTCATTTCTGATTTTTGCTTCTTCTATAGCATCTGGAGCATAAGAACAGTACTTATTTTCTTCTTTTCCAAGAGAACAGAAAGAAATAGTAAGTTTAATTTTCAAGTTTTTATAAATACATTTAAAAACCCATCTTATATGGTACATTGGTTTGTAATTGAATGACAGGTTATGAAATGGTACACTGAAATGACAGTGTGGTAAATATTGAGAAGTTGTTCACTTTAAAGCATAAGAAAGTTTATGAATGATCAAACTGGTTCTATTTTTCAGTTGTATTATTTCTGTCTTGTCCATTTGGAATGTTTTTACTCAATACACAAAATAAGTAATTTATTTAGGTGAAGAGAAATTATACTGGTTATCTTTATAGAAAATTTATGTTATTAGGGAGTATAATATAGTTAAATATCTTTTGATTTATTCTATTAGTTGCATCTATTCCTTTCAGTCTCACAGTAGCGTGGAATGTATTATTACCAAAACACAAAGCATTGTGCTTTTTATGCATTGACGGTATAATTATACTAAAATAATAGACATACATATTGACTACCATGCTAACTATTCATCATGATATTCCCAACACACAGAAAAGTGATGTTAGAAAAATTAGAACATTTAAAATGGGATATCTCATCATAGCAGAATTTCTTCATAAAAATAAAAGTGAAAATGGAACTTCAAAGTAAGTTTTTCAGTGGCTTATTTCTGAAGTAAAGGTAGCTATTTACCAGTTGTGAGTTAATTAAATTATGTAATTGCAGCAGATGAAGAAAATGTATTTAGGGAAAATACTTGGCTTGGCTAGTAGCCTTTTAGCATGAACAATTGGTTGAAGAGTTAAGAACACTGGAAGCAACATGCTAAGTGGCTTGGCTAGTAGCCTTTTAGCATGAACAATTGGTTGAAGAGTTAAGAACACTGGAAGCAACATGCTAAGTCACTTCAGTCGTGTCTGACTCCGTGCGACCCCATAGACGGCAGCCCACCAGGCTACCCTGTCCCTGGAATTCTCCAGGCAAGAACACTGGAGTGGGTCACCATTTCCTATAGTTCATTTAAAAACAAGACAGATGATTTCAAGTGACTGTCAGTTGGCTTTTTTTTTTTTTTTTTTTTTAAATTGGCCTACTATTTGGCTTGTGGGATCAGTTCCCTGATCAGAGATTGAACCTGGACCATTGCAGTGAAAGTACTGAGTCCTAACCACTGGACTGCTAGGGAATTCCCTGTCATTGGTTTTTGGTGAGTTGACAGATGTTACTGATACAGCTCAATTGTAGTTAGTTTACTTGAGGCGTCAGTACTGAACTTGATGTGACTAAAGAATTAGCCTCTGTAAACAGTCTGTGTAGAACATGCTGGGAGAGAATATTTTTAAGGAAGTTGAAAAAGCACTAATTTAATACCAACCTGAAGTGGGCTCTGCTGAGATTCATTTACAACTGTTGGTGGTAAAAATATGTGTGAAGCAGAAAAAGGCTTAGTGGACTAATTTACAAAGCTTATGAAACTGTGAGGTGTTTAAATTCTGTGGTTATTCACTGTGTTACTCAACAGCAGATATCAATACTTGGCAAAGCATATTTGAACCTGTCATGGGTTATTGAACTCAAATAGTCAATGGGGAACTTCATGTGCTCTCACAGACTTAATCATCATCAGTTTTGTGATCTTTTATCAGAAATAGAACTGGGGGACTTCCCTGGTAGCCCAGTGGTTAAGAATCTGCCTTGTAACGCAAGGGGTGCAGGTTCAATCCCTAGTTGGGAAACCAAGATCCCATTTGCCACGGAGCAATTAAGCCCATGCACTGCAACTACTAAGCCTGCAAGCCACAACTAGGGAGTCTGTGTGCCGCAAAAAGGATCCTGCATGATTCAGTGAAGATCCTGCGTGCCACAACTAAGACCTGACACAGTCAAATAAATAAATAAAAGAAATAGAAGCAGTTGGATGGATTAGTAATAGTAGTAAAGTTTTATTATGATATTTTGAGCTCGGCCAGGACTGAAATGTTTCTGAGGCAGACTGCCTTTAATCGCTGTGAATGAACTGGGCTTTGGAAATTAGGTCTTGCAGACTTGATAATAGTTCTTAATGAACTCAGCCTAACATTACAAGGTGAAACAATCCTCATATGTGAAACCTATAGTGCTATAAAAGTGATTTAGAAAGCAAATAACAATTTAATGACAAAAAATAATTTTTTTAAAAGTGCTATGAAAAGTTAAGAAGATGTCCATTCCCACACAGGTTTGTAGCAGATACATTATATGAGCTCAAACTGCAGTTCCAGCAGTGTTTTTCACACCTCATGGAAGTACAAAGGAAATTTCCATATTTCAAAATCCATTTACCTGAAAGTGATTAATTTGCAGTGACATAATAAAGACAAATATAAAGAGAAGAAATTAAAGAATTTTATAAATGCCTTTCACACAGTGAATATGCTCAATTAAAATCATTGGTTATCAATTGATTTAAATATTTAGCAGCACCTATCTGTGTGAAAAAAATTTCAAAAATAAAATGTGTGAAATCTCATTACAGATAAGCTAACAGATTGACTTTTGCAATCAGTTTTGGTGGTAGGTGATACTAATTTTGAATCTCAAGTGAAATATTATCCCCTCACCTACCTCCTAAAATTTTTCTTGTCATTGGTAGACCTATGTTATGAACAGTTGACCACAATTATTATTATATTTGAATTTTGTCATTAAAAGTTTTGTGGAAATTCATTTACTCTTTTGCTTTAAAATTACCTACCTAATTTTGCCTTTTGGCCCATAAAGCCATTTACTGTCTGGCCCTTTATAGAAAAAGTTTGCTGATCTCTGCATTAGAGGCTAATTAGAGGCTAAATATTTGGCTTGGTCTTATCTAAGTAAAGATGATTGTTCTCTTTAAAGATGTCAGCAGTTTTTTTCTCCTTTCAGTAATAAGTCAGCTATAACATTAAAGACTACTTAATACATTTTGGAAAAAATGTAGTAAAATCATCTTTTCAGAAGTTTGTATTTCTTTGAATTTTTATGTAAATATTATTATTTGAATTGATATTTAGATGTTTACTACTCCAAAACTTCAATGAAGAGATAATTTTGTAAGTAAATTTAATGAAAAATAAAGAACAGTTATTTAAATTCTATTTGGTAAAGTTTTTTAAAATTAATTTATATTTTAATTGAAGTATAATTGTTTTACAGAATTTTGTTGTTTTTTGTGAAACCTCAACCTGAATCAGCCATAGCTATACATATATCCCCTCTCTTTTGAACCTCCTTCCCATCTCCCTCCACATCCCACCTCTCTAGGTTGATACAGAACCCCTGTTTGAGTTTCCTGAGCCATACAGCAAACTCCCATTAGCTATCTATTTTGCATATGGTGGTAAAATGTTTAAGTCAAGTTTTAAGTCTCTTTCTTGCTGGGATAGTATTCCTATTTATGCTAGTTCAATATTTCTAGAGAAAAACTAGAAACCTAAAATAAATCTGTAAAGCAGATACTGATGTTCATAAATTACGTAAATTATATCCTTTGAAATGATTGTTTATGTTCTACCAATGCAACCTAACTAAGCAGGCAAATCTTGGAAAAGTTTAATTTTTGAAAAGTAATTATTATCATCTTCCTTTCCAAGTCCCTCCTCAGGTGTAATACTATAGGTTTTCAAAGGTTTTCTTTTTAGTGCTCATTTTCTTGAGATCAGATAGCTTACTAAAATGTTTTTTCCTTATAAATAAAGAGAACATTTTTACTACCAATGTATAAAAAGAGAATCAGTGGGTGGGATGTTGAAGGAGAAATTATAAAAAGTAATGTTTCTGAAAATATTTAAAAATATATATATTTTTACATTTGGGAAAAGTGTTTTATTCTATGTAAAGTCCATTTTTTCCCAGCTGAACTTGTAGTGTATAATATAGGCAAACATATAAATTATATGTGGGTAAAGATGAGATAACTTTTGTCTGTACACATCAGTGAGAAATCCTAAAATGAGAACGTTTTCTTGCAGTTGCTGAATGTATATCATTTGACAGGATTTTTTTCTTGTATCTTAAGCGTTCTAGTATCTGATTTAGTTTTGGTTTAAATCTTGTTTTCTAGATGAAGCATTGGATGATTTAAAATCCCAGAAGAAAAAAATAGTAAGTTAACTTTTATTTAAGTTAATTTGTATAAAGCTAATGAATTAAGGACTGAATAATTAATATTTATATGCTGAAAGTAATGACTCTCCAAGGAACACGTATGCTTTTAAATAGCAATTTAATGGTGAAGCTAAATTATGAATATTTTTGCTAGTAAATAATGATTGACAGGAAAAAGTAGTTAGATGGACTTATGAGATTCTCAGAGTCCATATCAGTTGGAAGCTGAGAAGTTAGTAAATGAATCATTTTGGAGCACTAAATGAGGCAGAGGGGTAAAAAGGTGAATATCTAGATTTATTATTAGGGCCAAAAGAACCACAAATCATGTCAGTTCTCAGATATTTTTGACATAATAAGGCTAAGAGAGAGGGGAATCAAGAGGATTGGCTATAAAAGAAATTTAACAATGAAAAAAGAAAAATAACCCTAAAGAAAAGGCGGGGGTGGGGAAGAGAATATTTCTTACTTGATTTCTTTCATTGTCTATCAGCAGTTCTAATTACATGGGCATCTATTGTGGGGCCAGTTAAATGCATCCTTCAGATGGGTTGGAAAGACAAGGACCAAGAGAGAGGAAGGACTTCAGATATTTAGAAGTTGCTATTTATTAGTTTTACTAAGTGAATTGAACTTGGTGTTTGACTTGAATTTGTGTATTACTTTTTTCACATAATTATTTTTGAAATATAAAAATGATAGTTGACAGGAGTATCATGTTATATGGAAACTTATTTAATGATATTTAATCATATGCAAAATCAATTTAATGTAATTTAGTCTAACGTCCCAGCTGAGCTATTTAAAATCCTAAAAGCCGATGCTACTAAAGTGCTGCATTCAATATGCCAGCAAATTTGGAAAACTCAGCAGAGGCCACAGGACTGGAAAAGGTCCATTTTCATTCCAATCCCAAGAAGGACAGTGCCAAAGAATGTTTAGACTATCATACAGTTGCTCTTATTTCACATGCTAGCAAGATAATGCTCAAAATCCCTCAGGCTAGACTTCCAGCAGTATGTGAACTGAGAACTTGGCAGTTGTATAAGCTGGATTTAGAAAAGGCAGAAGAATCAGTGATCAAATTGGCAACATCCATTGGATCATAGAGAAAGCAAAAGGATTCTAGGAAAACATCTATTTCTGCTTCATTGTCTCTGCTAAAGCCTTTGACTGTGTGGATCACAACAAACTGTGGAAAATTCTTAAAGAGATAGGAGTACCAGACCACCTTACCTGCCTCCTGAGAAACCTGTATGCAGGTCAGGAAGTGACAGTTAAAACTGACTGGTTCAGAATTGGGAAAGGAGTATGACAAGGCTGTATATTGTCACCCTCCTTATTTAACTTATATGCAGAGTACATCATGTGAAATGCTGGGCTGGATAAATCAGAAGCTGGAATCAAGATTGCCAGGAGAAATATCAGCAGCATCAGATATGCAGATGATACCACTCTAATGGCAGAAGTTTAAGAAGAACTAAAGACCATCTTGATGAGGATGAAAGAGGAGAGTGAAAAAGGTGGCTTGAAACTCAGCGTTAAAAAAGTTAAGATCATGGCATCTGGTCCCATCACTTCATGGCAAATAGAAGGGGAGAAAGAGGAAGCAGTAACAAACTTTATTTTCTTGGGCTCCAAAATCACTGCGGCTGGTGACTTTAGCCATGAAATTAAAAATGCTTGCTCCTTGGAATAAAAGCTGTGACAAACCTAGATAGCCTGTTAAGGAGCCAGAGACATAACTTTGCTGACAAAGGTCAGTGTAGTCAAAGCTATGGTTTTTCTAGTAGTCACGTACTGATGTGAGAGTTGGACCGAAAAGAAGGCTGAGCACTGAAGAATTGATGCTTTCAAACTGTTTCTGAAGAAGACTCTTGAGAGTCTCTTAAACTGCAAGGAGACCAAACCAGTCAATTCTAAAGGAAATCAACCCTAAATATTTATTGAAAGGACTGAGGCTGAAGCCGAAGCTTCAATACTTTGGCTGCCTGATAGAAGAACTGACTCATTGGAAAAGACCCTGATTGAAGGAAAGATTGAAGGCAAAAGGAGAAGAGAGAGGATGTCAGAGGAGAAGATGGTTGGATGACATCACCGGCTCAATGGACATGAATTTGAGCAAACTCAAGGAGATAGTGGACGACAGAGGAGCCTGGTGTGCTGTAGTCCATGGAGTGGCAAAGAGTCAGACACTACTTAGCGACTGAACAACAACAACAATGTAATAAGAAACAATTATGGATGAAACTAATAAAAGTTATGAAGGTTAAGGTTAATGTTAAAAATTGTTCTGTGAATTGATAAGAAAAGACACTAGTCAAGGGATTTATGTACCTGAAAAATAAAGAAGCTTTAATTTTGAAAGGATTCCTTAATCTTGTTTGTTTGATGTCTCTCAGTGTTCCATGAGGTATTTATCAAAATTGCATTGACATTTTTGATGGTCCTAAATTGAGTTGTAAACATATTCCCGCTGTATCTTATTATATTTCTGGCATTTTGTGTGTTATGGAATAGCCAGAAGTTCAAAATGAGGAAATGCCAACGATTCTCAATAATATAGAAGTTGTGATATGATTAGTTTGGTTTGCTGATGTGATGAAGATCTGATAGTGTTGATGAAAGCCAAGCCCTACTTGTACCAAAATGGAGAAATACTGATTAATATAGAAAAGGCAAAGAGGAAGACAAAAGAAAAAAGGAAAAAGAAAAGTTCTAAGTGATGAGAAGCTGATTCAATGTCAGTGGAATTACATGACCAGAAAACAGAATTTTAGAGAACATATATGACTGGGGAAAAATTCTCAGTAGAGGAACAGAACAGACTTAGAAAATTCTATGAGAGATCTTAAATAACCCTTGGTGGGACTGCAAAATAGAAAATGTGCATCTAGGTCTGCCAGTTGGGAAATTCAGTTCAAAGTTCAATTGTTTTGTATGTATAAATGGTTTATGAGGCATCAGGATTACAGAATAGTTCAGAATGGCATTTCTCTTGCAGTATGATTAGAGAAAAATAAGTTGGCTGCACTCTAAGGGAACACAGTTGCGTTGAATTGATTGTTTCAGGTTACAGTACTGTTGCTATTGGGAACTAGTCCCTTGTCTTTTATGCCCAAGCCCTCAACAGAGATGCTTTGTTTCAGAAGTTCTTTATACTTTGTTTAGAACCATGGGTGTTAAAGGGTGAATTTTTAAGGAGTACGGTGTTAGCTAATGATTGTACTGGTAGTGAGAGGAGAAAGAAGGGACACTGCTTTTCAGTGAAAACAAAATGTAACCAAATGTTTTACCCTACATTTATAGCTTTAAATATACTGACATGACAAATAACTATTAGTTTAAAACTACCCAACTCTTAACTGTTTCATTAAAAAGTTAATATAAATTGTATTTACTACTTGTTGATTTATTGAAGGTGGTTTCCTCAGGGATGCATCTCTTTAATCTGGATAGATCTGTAATGTAATTTGAAATTTGTGAAAGTGTAATTTGTAACAGTAAACATGAATTATCAATTGATTAAAAATTACTTAGAAAGGAAAATGAGTAAAAACAGTCTTTTAAGAAAAATGTTTTAAATCTAAGGACTTAATCTAAGTATTTACTTACTAAAATAAAGCTAGGAATTAATCTTTAGTTACCTAAAAAGTCTCCCAAGTCTGTGTGAACATTTTGCCACTCACATATTTGTGGTCTTTTTTTTTTTTTTTTAACTTTTAGTTTAAAAAAATATCACTGTTCAACAGATAATCTGTCTGTATCCATGAGCATTCCATTAAAACAGTTCAAAGTCAGAATCCAGCGAAACATGAGTCAAAACGACCTCTTTAAGTTGGCTTCATGAAAATTCTGTGCTTTTTTCCCAGTAGTACAGATATTTCTGTGTGATAAGTCTTTCCTGGCATTTCTCAGGCAATTTATATTTTTCCAAGTCCTGAGGAAAATTGTTTGAGAAATTGGGAACATGGGAAGAAGTATTATAATCCTCTGAGAATTAGAACTTAACAATCACTACAAATGTTACTGGTTCAAAAGAATCCACTGCCAGTTGAAAGGAGGAGCAAAACAGCTGACATGCTGAGCTGTAGGTTAATGTGGACATTTCAGGTAACAGGACAGAAGCACATAGAAGAGAAGTGGCACAATCTACTTAGTCTTGCTTTTGTGGCCATAAGTATGTTATGGGCCTTGTCTCTTATAATAGTGAGTTATTCTTATAAATAAATATTAGGAAATTTATTTATTATTTTTAAGTACTCCTTTTGCTTCCAAAGTTTATTTCATGGAATGTCACTCACAGTATACTGTAGTATACTCTGTACAGAATCCTGTACAAAGTGACATTCCATGAAATAAATTTTGGAAGCAAAAAAGTCCTTAAATTGACAATTTTAGCACATGATTCTGCGTGGGGCTATTAATCTCACTAGAAGTTTCAAATATATTACCCAATAATATTTGCTGGCATTTTCCAGTGTTTGAATATTCACTATAGGCTATATATCTTTGAAAATACTTTAACAGAAGAAATACAGAGAGAGAAGTTAGTCTTATTGTGAAAGATGCCTATGTGAAATCAAAAAATAATTTAAAATGTGAATAATTAAAAACTGATTTCAACAGCAAAACTAAAATCAGGGTAAGCAGACAATATTTTCTGGTTCAAAATTGGGAAAGAAGTATGTCAAGGCTGTATATTGTCACCCTGCTTTTTCAGCTTATATGCAGAGTACATCATGTGAAATGAGGCTGGATGAAGCTCAAACTGGAATCACGATTGCCAGAAGAAATATCAATAACCTCAGATAGGCAGATGACACCCACCCTAAAGGCAGAAAGCAAAGAGGAACTGAAGAGCCTCTTGATGCAGGTGACAGAAGAGAGTGAAAAACTGGCTTAAAGCTCAGCATTCAAAAAATGAAGATCATGGCAACTGGTCTCATTACTTCATGGTAAATAGATCGGAAAACAATGGAAACAGTGAGAGACTATTTTTTGGGCTCCAAAATCACTGTGGTGACTGCAGCCATGAAATTAAAAGATGTTTGCTCCTTGAACTATAAGCTCTGATATACCTAGAAATGTATTAAAAAGCAGAGACATCAGTTTGCTGACAAAGATGCATATAGTCAAAGGTATGATTTTTCTAGTAGTCATGTATGATTGTGAGAGTTGTACCATAAAGAAGGATGAGTGTGGAAGAATTGACACTTTTGAACTGTGGTGCTGGAGAAGACTCTTTAGAGTTCCTTGGACAGCAAGGAGATCAAATCAGTCAATACTAAAGGAAATCAACCCGGAATTTTCATTAGCAGGACTGATGCTGAAGCTGAAGCTCCAATACTTTGGCCATCTGATAAGAAGAGCCGACTCTTTGAAAAGGACCCTGATGCTGAAAGTTTGAAGGCAGGAGGAGAAGAGGATGACAGAGGATGAGATAGTTGGATGGTGTCACTGATTCAGTGGCCATTAGTTTGAGCAAACTCTGGGAGATGATGGACAGAATCCTGGCATGCTGCAGTCCATGGAGTTGCAAAGAGTTGGACATGCCTGAGCGACTGAACAACGACAGCAAGACATTATTTTATCATTTTAAAAATATGTGTTTAAATGTGAAACGTACCCTAAAGCTGTGAATTGAAGATGCTTTTGGGCACACTCTTAATAATTTGACCAAAGTTAATGCAAAACAAGAGACGTTTTTAAAGAAAATGTTAGGTATTTATATCCTGCTGCATTGAGTCTTCCTTGCTGTGTGTGCACTTTCTCTGGTTTCAGTGAGCAGGGGCTGCTCTTCCTTGTAATGTGTGGGCTTCTCGTTGCAGTAGCTTCTCTTGTTGTGTAGCATGGGCTCTTGGGCATGCAGTCTTCAGTAGCTGTAGTTTGTGGGCTTCATTGATTGTGGTGCTTTGGCTTAGTTGCTCTGTAGCATGTGGGATCGCCCCAGACCAGGGATGAAACTGGTGTCCCCTGCGTTGTCAGGAGGATTCTTAACAAATGGAGCACCAGGAAGTCAAAATACATTAAAAAATTCTTATTTTTTAATATATTTTTGACTGCGTTGGGTCTTTGTTGCTTTGCGGGCTTTTCTCTAGTTATGGCAAGCAGGGGCTACTCTCTAGTTGCAGTATGCAGGCTTCTCATTGCAGTGGCTTCTCTTGTTATGGAGCATGGGCCGTAAGGCATGTGGGCTCAGTAGATGTGGCTCCTGGGCTCTAGAACACAGCCTCAGTAGTTGTAGTACATGGTCTTAGTTGCTCCGAGGCATGTGGGATCTTCCTGACTCAGGGATTGAATCTGTGTCTCCTGTATTGGCAGGTGGATTCTTTACCACTTAGCCACCAGGGAAACCCCAAAAGATGTTTTTCTACATGTGGAGTATTCATTATGAAACAAGGATCAAGAATATTGGATAGGGCAATTAATGCTTTGTGTGTTTTAAAATTTTATTTCAAGAATTATAATTTAAATATTGTAGAATTATCTCTCAAAATAAAAAAAAATGACATTTATTTTGTGTTAGTGTTCCCTTCTTTTAGTGTTCTCTGATGAAATTCTGTATCAGGTAGAAATAACTTTTATATGTTCTCAAACTATATAAGCTTGCCAAAATAATGTTGGTTCATAATAAATAAGCAATCATGTGTTTATTTTTCTCTTTTATATTGTTTATTTACATTTTTGGCTGTGCTGGATCTTTGTTGCTGCACAGGCTTTTTTCTAGTTGTAGCAAATGGAGGCTACTCTCTACTTGGAGTACACAGGCTTCTCATTGCTGTGGCTTCTCTTGTTGAGGAGCACAGGCTCGGGCTTTAGTATTTGTGGTATGTGGGCTCAGTAGTTGCAGCTCCCGGCTCTATAGCACAGGTTCAGTTCTTACGGTGCACGGGCTTAGCTACCCGTAGCATGTGGAAGCTTCCTGGACCAGGGATCAAACCTGTATCTCTTGCATTGGTAGGTGGATTCTTTACCACAGAGTATCAGGGATGGGGAAACAGTTACAGACTATTTTGGGTTCCAAAATCACTGCAGATGGTGACTGCAGCCATGAAATTAAAAGACACTTACTCCTTGGAAGAAAAGCTATGACCAACCTACACAGTATATTAAAAAGCAGAAACATTACTTTACCAACAAAGGTCAAAGCTATGGTTTTTCAAATGGTCATGTATGAATGTGAGAGTTGGATGATAAAGAATTGATGCTTTTGAACTGTGGTGTTGGAGAAGACTCTTGAGAGACCATTGGACAGCAAGGAGATCCAACCAGTCCATCCTAAAGGAAATCAGTCCTGAATTTCATTGGAAGACTGATGCTGAAGCTGAAATGCCAATACTTTGGCCACCTGATGTGAAGAGCTGACTCATTTGAAAAGACCCTGATGCTAGCAAAGACTGAAGGCAGGAGGAGAAGGGGACAACAGAGGATGAGATGGTTGCATGGAGTTGGTGATGGACAGAGAGGCCTGGCATGCTGCAATCCATGGGGTTGCAAAGAGTCGAATACGACTGAGTAACTGAACTGAACTGAACCAAGGACTCCCTCTTTATAGTAAATAAAAAACTCTGGAACTTTCAATATAATCAATATCACAGAAAAGCAATGCATTCTTTGTTACATCATTCATTATTATTTAAAGTATGTAAAATATTTTGAAGTATACAGAGTAATTTATAATTTTGGGTATTCTGAGAGTTCAATTTCTCATTCCTGAGTCCTGGTATTAATATTTTGGGAGTTGAAAACGTGTTTGAAAGCTTGTTTCAGATCCACTCAGAAAAATTGAGGTAATCTCTGAAGATCGTGTGTTTTGTGTTAGGTGCTATTGTAGACTCTCCTATGTTATTTAAATTGCACAACAGTGTTATGAGAAAATAGTATTATTTTTTCAGCTCTACAAAAGGAGAAACTGGGGCTAACAGATTTACTTAAAGTCTTTCTACAGCTAATTAAGAATTTGAACCTAGATCTTTTCTGATGCTGTGGTTTCAAGTTTGTATTCTTCCCACGATCAGATGTCTCTCTATATGAAACAGATTATTCGCTTAAAATGTAGTAGGAATAAATGTGTTAATTAAGCTATTACATGAAAAAAGATTTTTGATGCAAAGAGCGGACTCATTTGAAAAGATCCTGATGCTGGGAAAGATTGAGGGCAGGAGCAGAAGGGGACGACAGAGGATGAGATGGTTGGATGGCATCACCGACTCGATGGACACAGGTTTGGGTAAACTCTGGGAGTTGGTGGTTGCCAGGGAGGCTTGGCATGCTGCCGTTCATGGGGTCGCAAAGAGTCAGACATGACTGAGCGACTGAACTGAACTGAAATTCAGAAAAGAATGGATTTGTGTTTTTTGCTTTTTAAAATGATTTTAAAATACTTTACATGTACATAGACATAAACATGAATATTTGCTGAATGATGTATTAGGAGTGACAGTCGTTTGTTAAAGTGGCATTTTAGTTTTTAGTTTTATGTGTTGTTTTAAAGATCACAGTTGTATCTAAATCTTCTTTTTAAACCTAGCTATAGTCTTACTCTAGAATTGTGCTGTCCAAATCAGCAACTAGATCCATATAGCTTTTAACATTTATGTTATTTGGAATAGGATAAAGAGGCTTTCTAGGTGGTCCTAGTGGTAAAGAACCTACCTGCCAGTGCAGGAGATGCTGGAGATGCAGGTTCTATCCCTGCTAAGAAGAAGATCCCCTGGAGGAGGAAATGGCAACCCACGTCAGTAGTCTTGCTGGAGAATCCCATGGACAGAGGAGCCTGGCAAGGCTGCAGTACATGGGGTCCCAAAGAATTGGACATGACTGAGTGACTGAGTGACTGAGTACAAAGTAGAATAAAAGCTACAGATGGGTTCCTTAGTTGTACAAGCAATATTTTAAGTGATCATTTATCACATATAGTATTGTAGCTGTTGTATACATATAAACTACTTTCATTATTACATATAATTCAGTTGTTATAACAGTGGTCTGGACTATCAAAAATTAATTTGTAGAGGTCAGGGATTCAGTTCTTTGCTATTTCATGTAGGTTATGTTCATTTGGGGATAGATCATATCTTGCCTTCTGTCCCCATTCCCAGTTTTTCCCCAGCCCTAAAGAAGTAATGTTAAAAACATTTTCTTTACATCAGAAATTTAGATGTGCTTGTTTTAAGACTTCATGATAATTTTGAAATGATTGGAAACATGTTTTAGTTTCACTAAACCAAGATTAATAAATTATTCATCTAAGAACTTTTACTTCTTAAATATTATATTGAGTTTTTAATGAGAAATCTATTAACTACTGTTGTGGCAGCATATTTTAGTTATAGTTTAACTTGGTAAATGTGCTCTGCTTTGCATTTTAAAATAAATGCCCTTTGTAATAATCATGACATTTAATGAATCTAAGTGGCTGTCAGTGGTCACTGAAAAGGAAAAGTTCCTCTTCCAAGTTTTGCAAAAGTATTTTCATTCTGTATATTAGCTATTTGTCATAATTACGACTATCTGACATTAAAGTAAAACTTTTTCTGATATTGGGCTTTAACTGCTAAAATGATGCTTTACTAGTGATTACTTTTGAAATTAAACCCACATATTAAGCCATAAAATGACTTGAGTGCATTGTAAATAAAATGTTATAATAATGAAGTGCTTTAATTATAGTCACTAGTGTGAGCATAGAACTCAATAAAATTTTTACTTAAATTCTTACTGTGTTCTGTTTTTTACCTCTAAAGTTGTTTGAATCTAAGTAAAAAGGAGAGCTTCACCTTTTAAAGTCATTTGAGCAAATTCCATGACAGAGCATGGCTGTTCTCCCAGTTACTGAGTTTTCACTGAATTTTGCAGCAAGCTAATTGCTTCTGCTAATAAATAATCTAAAATCGATGCTGACAGCAGTTAATTGGCACAGAGATTTTATTTTGTAAAGCTCTTGGCTAACGACCTTCTTTAAATTAATAGCATTAAGTGCTATGAGGAAATAAATCTGAGGAATTGCCTGTCATTTGCTTGTCATGTCTAATAACTTCCAATAATGATGGCTGATAGATTTTTGCACATTCCATTATTGAAGTTGGTGCATGTAATTATTCTCCTCATTATATGTAAACAATTAGCAATATTTGGTATTTCCTTGTAGTAAAGCTGTTAAATACAAGTAGCATATTAGAGGTTAGAAGCCATCTTAAATTCTGAATTTTATTATTTGATTGTAGGAAGTCTTTCGTGCTATCTGGATGTATTATGTGCTATTTATTTTAAGCCTTGTACTTGAATACTTTTTGAATAGGACTTATGTCCTATATGTAGTGTATGAGTGTTTTAAAATGTGACAGTTTGTGAAAATTTTTGTTTGCAGCTTGAAGAAGTCATGGAAAAAGAAACTTATAAAACAGCTAAATTAATTCTTGAAAGGTTTGATCCAGATTCAAAGAAAGCAAAGGTAAGTCTGTGATATCACCGTTTTATTATAAACTGCCCATTGTAGTAGGACACTGTAATAACATTACTGTATTTGATAGGAGTTTGAGCCACCATCTGCTGGAGCAACTGTGACTCCAAGACCTGGACAAGGTAAATAAACTTTGTAGAAACTGCTGCTGCTGTTGGAAAGATCCCTATTTACCCAAGTGAGTTCAAAAGTGTGATAGAGGTGTGAAAAAATATAAAATGCTTTTATATTAATTTGTATTTGGTTATTTGGGATATGACTTAAAGTAGAGATGGCAGTGAGTTTATTTCATTTTCGTTAAAGATGTTATCTGTTGAGATTAAATATATAATTGGTTACAGTCTTCTGAAATTTAAGTGACTTCACCAATATTTTATAATTTCCCCCCTTTAAATAAGGGCCTCCTGGAATATCTGCTATTATGAAAATTCCTACATCTTTCTGATTTATTTTTGAGGAAATTAAATGAAGATTTTTGTCAAATTTGAATTTCTTCTATAATAACACTTTTAGTTAGGAAGAGGAAAATAATTTAGAAATGAGAAGAATATTGCAATATTGCTATATAATAGCATTAACTCTTGCTTTTTGAGGTTATATTGCCAGATTACTAGTGAAATCATTACTATTATATCATTAAATATATGTAATTTTAAAAATGTTATTAGGTGATTATATAAAAATTTCCATGACTGGTGTGTGAAAAGATATTTTTGAGTTTGCACTGACTTCCCTTTTTGTTCTTGTCTTTAGAATATAATAATACATAGGCATACCTCAGAGATATTGCAGGTTTGGTTCTAGACCACCCCCAAGAGTAAATATCATAATAAAGTGAGTCACATGAATTTTCTGGTTTCCTGGTATATATTAAAGTTATGTTTACACCATACTGTAGTCTGCTGAGTGTGCAATAGCCATATGTCAAGAAAAAAAATATATCCCTTAATTAAAAAATACTTTGTTGCTAAAAATGCTAATCATCATCTGATAATGCAGAGTTGCCATAAACCTTCAATTTGTATAGTTTATTTTGTAAAAAGGAAAAAAAGAAATCAGTATACGTAAAGCACAGTAAAGTGAAGCACCGTAAAATGAGGTATGCCTGTAGTTGCAATACAGAATATACTATATTTAATTTTTACTCTTATAAATCATCAGAATTGGAGCCTGGTTTATAAAGTTAGAGTGATACTTAGAACTTTGCAAAGTCAGTACTTTTATTAATTTCCACAGTGACCAGGAGTATTAATAAGCCATAATAGTTTTAGGTATTCTAATTGGTGGAGGTATGTGGAAAGAATCTCATCTCTGCCATCGTTCATAAGTAGAATTCTGGTTAATAGCAATATTAGCCTGTTGTTCTGATGAATATAGAAGTTTATCAAAAGGTATGTTAAAGTTTAAAGATGATTAAAATAAATTAATTTTAGGGAATTCCCTGGTAGTCCAGTGGTTAGGACTCTCTGCACTTACACTGCAGAGGGTAAGTTCTTAGTAAGATCTTAGTTCCCTGGCTGGGGAGCTAAGATCCAGCAAGCTTCATGGCATGACCGAAGAAAAGAAAATTATTTGCAGTGTAACACCTACTTTCATAATCAGTTTAAATTTTTTTTACAATTTATACTTCTTACCAGTAATTATAAAAATATTGTGGCCTGCAGGCCAGGTTTCTATACTTTTTTATATAACTGTTACTAACTTTACAAAGATACTTTTGAAATAACCTTCATGAATATATTTTTAAAATGTGATATTTTGCAGAAAGCTGATGCTATTACTTTAAATCTATTTTCTCTCATTATAAAATAACAGATGTATGACTTTTTAAAGCATTTATTAATAATTAGGCAGCGTTAATTCATTTAAGAATCTGAACTTATCTTTCCTTAGAAACTTTTGAAACTCAAACTTTTTACCTTCTAATGTCATATTGTAACTATAGAAAAACCATCTCTGGTCTCTCTGATTTGGATTCCTGAAGCACTACTTTTGGGCATTCTTTTAGGGAAAATTAACATTTAGCTATAATACAAATGAATTGTTCACTTAAAAATTATATTAAATAACTCTTACGTGTAGACACCAGGGGGAATAAAGAGATGAATATAGTATGACTTTTGACCTTAAGAAGCTTATAATCTATTTTTTAAAGTATTTTTTCTGGAGTACACTATTCTAGTAGTCATAACTTTTCCAGGTCTGTAGATAGTAATTACTATTTGGAATTTTTCCCCTATTAAAAAAATTATAAACTATATCTCAATTTTATTCCCCTTATTGAGAATTATAGTTTTCATGTTAATTTGATCTTGTTACTATTATTTTGATAGGTGACTTAGTCATACATTTTATTTATGTTTAAGTTCTGTGTTTCTGTGAGTTTAAACTTGTCTCTATTTCTTTGCTTTTCTCTTCCTTTTTCTTCCCTCCTTCCCTCCCTCCCTGTCACTCTTTTCTCTTCCCTCTTCCTTTTTTTCGCTTTTGTTTCTTTCACCTATTTCTGAGCTTATATAATAGGAAAGGGGAAAAACTACTAAAGGGTGTTTGTATGTACATTATGTGGCCCTTGAACAGATCTGCTCTCCAAACTCAGTCTAATTAGGATGTCTTTATTTTACTACCTTTCTTTAATGTTTACTAAACCAGAACTTAGATTCATGTATAATAGATAGCTTTCTCTCATTTTTTATTATTTAGGTGTAAATGATATATATTATGGGCTTCCCAGGAGGCGCTAGTGGTAAAGAACCTGCATGCCAGTGCAGGAGATGTAAGAGATGTGGGTTCAATCCTTGGGTCGGGGGAATCCCCTGGAGGAGGGCGTGGCAACTCACTGCAGTATTCTTGCCTGGAGAATCCCATGGATAGAGAAGCCTGGTGGGCTATAGTCTATAGGGCTGAAAAGAGTTGAACATGACTGAAGTGACTTAACACGATGTATATTATTTTTTGATTTGTTTAGGTTTAGCACTAAAAGGAATGTAGTATTTACTGACATAATACTAACCTGACTGCCAGCCTCCTACCCACCCACCTTTTTATCTCTTGTATTTATTTTTTAAAAAATTATTGAACTATAGTTGACCTGCAGTATTTGTTTCAGGTGTACAACACAGTGATTCAACATTTATATGCATTAAAAATGCTCTCCTTGGAAAGTATAGCAACCATCTGTCACCATACAAAGTTATTATACTATTACTGACTATATTCTTCATGCTGTACATTATATTATATCCTCAAAACTTATTTATTATGTGACTGGATGTTTGTACCTTTTAATCTCTTTCACCTATTTTGACCATTTGCCAACTCCCCATTTCTCTGGCAACTACCAGTTTGTTCTCTGTATCTGAGTCTGTTTCTGTTTTGTTTGTTTGTTTTGGTTTATAGGTATGACATATAAGTGAAATCATCTGGTTTTTACCTTTCTTTGCCTGACTTGCTTCACTTACCAGAATAACCCGTAGGTCCATTCATGTTGTTGCATATGGCAAGATTTCATTCTGTTTTATGGCTGAGTAGTTGTTCATTATACACATAAATGTATGCCATATTTTCTTTATCTATTGGTGGACACTTAGTTTGCTTCCATATCTTGCTATTTGACATAATATTGCAGTGAACATAGGTGTGCATATATCTTTTCAAATTAGTATTTTTGTTTTCTTCAAATAGAAACCCAGGTGTGGAATTGCAGGATCTTCTGGTAGTTCTTTTTATTATTTGAGCAACCTTCATATTGTTTTCTATAGTGGCTGCACCAGTTTATCCCACCAACATGTGAGGGTTCCTTTTCTCTTTGCCAACACTTTTTATTTGTTGTCTTTTTGGTAATAGCCATTTTGACACGTGTGAGGTGATGCCTTAGCATGATTTTGATTTGCATTTCCCTAATAATTAGTAACATTAAAGCAACTTTTCATGTTTCTGTTGGTCATCTGTGTGTCGTCTTTGGAAGAATGTCTCTTCTGTTCCTCTGCCCATTTTTTAATCAGATTGCTTGGTTTTTTGATATTGAGTCGTGTATATTATTTGTATATTTTGTATATTACCCCTTTGTTGGATATATCACTTGCAAATATCTTTTCCCAATATAAAGGTTGCCTTTTTGTTTTGTTGTTGTTTTTCTTTGCTATGCAAAAGTTTTTAGTTTGGTTAGTCCTGTTTGTTTATTCTTGCTTTTGTTTCCCTTGCCTGAGGAGATAGATACAAAAGATATACTGTTGTCAGGATTTATTGCCTATGTTTTCTTACAGGGGTTTTATATTTTTAGTCTTTAATCCATTTTGAGTTTATTTTTATATATGGTATAAGAAAGTAGTCTAGTTTGATTCTTTTGCGTTTAACTGTCCAATTTTCCCAACACTATTTGTTGAAGAGACTCTCACCACTTGATATTTCTGCCTCCTTTGTCGTAGATTAATTGACTATAATCATACCTCATTCCTGAGCTTTGTTCCATTCCATTGATCTGTGTGGTTCCTTTTGTGAGCACTGCACTATTTTGATTAGTATGTGTGCATGCATGCTCAGTCACTTTGTTGTGTCTGGCTCTTTGTGACTCCATGGACTTCAACCTGTCAGTCTCCTCTGTCCGTAGGATTTTCCAGGCAAGAATACTAGAGTGAGTTGCCATTTCCTCCTCCAAGAGATCTTCCCAACCCAGAGACTGAACCCGTGTCTCCTGCATTGGCATGCGTGCTAAGTTGCTTCAGTTGTGTCTGACTGTTTGCTACCTCATGGACTGTAGCCCACCAGGCTTCTCTGTCCATGGGATTCTGCCGGTAGGAATACTTGTGTGGGTTGCCATGCCCTCCTCCAGGGGGTCGTCCTGACCCAGGGATCAAACCCATGTCTTTTATGTCTCCTGCATTGGCAGGTGGGTTCTTTACCACAAGTGCCGTCTGGGGAAGCCCTTTGATTATTATAGCCCTGTAGTATAATTTGAACTTTGGGGGTATGCTAACTCTGTCTTTTTGTTCTTTGCCTATTTGGAGTCTTTTGTGGTTCCATATCAATTTTAGGATTATTTTTTTCTAGTTTTGTGTAAAATGCCATTGGTATTTTGATAGAGAGTGCATTGAATTTGTAGATGGCTTTTTGTAGTATGGACATTTTGAGTGTTAATTGTTCCAACCCATGAGCATGGTATATCTTTCCATTTATTTGTTTCATTATCAATTTTTTTCATTAGTATCTTACAGTTTTCAGATTAGTATCTTACAGTATCTTACTTAAATTTATTTCTTTTTATTCTTTTTGATGCAATTATAAATGCGATTGTTTTCCTAATTTTTTTCCTTTCTGATAGTACATTATTCGTGTATAGAAATGAAAGACTTCCATATATTAAATTTGTATTCTTCAACTTTATTGAATTCATAAGTTGGTTTGTAAGTTTTTTTGTAATGTCTTTTGGGTTTCGTATATTAAATATCATGTTCTCTGCAAATAGTGACAGTTTTATTTCTTCTCTTCCAATTTGGATTCTTTTTCTTGTCTGATGGCTGTGGCTGGGACTTGCAATACATGCTGAGTAAATGTAGTGAGAGTGGGCGTTTTTGTCTCTTTCCTGATCTTAGAGGAAAAGGTTTCAGCTTTCTCTGCTCAGTCTTAGCTGTGGGTTTGTCATCAGTTCAGTTCAGTCGCTCAGTTGTGTCCGACTCTTTGCGACCTCATGGGCTGCAGCATGCCAGGCCTCCCTGTCCATCACCAATTCCCGGAGTTTACTCAAACTCATGTCCATTGAGTCAGTGATGCCATCCAACCATCTCATCCCCTGTCATTCCCTTCTCCTCCCGCCTTCAGTCTTTCCCAGCATCAAGGTCTTTTCCAATGAGTCAGTTCTTCACATCAGGTGGCCAAAGTATTGGCATTTCAGCTTCAACATCAGTCCTTCCAATGAATACCAGGACTGATCTCCTTTAGGATTGACTGGTTGGATCTCCTTGCAGTCCAACGGACTCTTAAGAGTCTTTTCCAACACCACAGTTCAAAAGCATCAATTCTTCAGCACTCAGCTTTCTTTATAGTCCTACTCTCACATCCATACATGACTACTGGAAAAATTAGAGCTTTGACTAGGTGGACCTTTGTTGGCAAAGTAATGTTTCTGCTTTTTAATATGCTGTGTAGGTTGGTCATAACTTTTCTTCCAAGGAGCAAGAGTCTTTTAATTTCATGGTTGCAGTCACTATCTGCAGTGATTTTGAAGCTCCCCCAAATTAAGTCTTCACTGTTTCCACTATTTCCCCATCTATTTGCCATGAAGTGATGGGACCAGACCATGATGTTAGTTTTCTGAATGTTGAGTTTTAAGCTAACTTTTTCATTTTCCTCTTTCACATTCATCAAGAGGCTCTTTAGTTCTTCGCTTTCTGGCATAAAGATGATGTCATCTGCATATCTGAGGTTTTTGATGTTTCTCCCAACAGTCTTGATTCCAGTTTGTGCTTCATCCAGCCCAGAATTTCTCATGATGTACTATTCTTCATGTAAGTTAAATAAGCAGGGTGTCATATATGGACTTTATCATATTGAGGTATATTTCCACCATACCCATTTTGTTGAGGGTTTTTATCATAAATGGATGTTGGATTTTGTCAAATGCTTTTTCTACATATATTGAGATAATCATGATTTTTATCTTTTGTCTTGTTAACATGGTGTATAACATTAATTGATTTTTGGATATTGAACCATCCTTGCATCCTTGGGATAAACCCCACTTGATTGTGGTGTATGATCCTTTTAATGTATTGTTCAATTTGGTTTGCTAGTATTTTATTGAAGATGTTTGCATCTTTGTTTATCCAGGAGTATTGGCTTATAATATTTTTATAGTGTTTTTATCTGATTTTGGTATAAGGGTAAAGGGAGCACTGTTGGAATGAATTTGGGAGTGATCCTTCTTTTTGGGGGATAGTTTGAGAAGGATAGGTATTTATTCTTCTTTAAATGTTTGATAGAATTCTTCTGTGAAGCCATTTGGTCCTGGACTTTTGTTGGGGTTTTTGTTTGATTACCAATTCAATTTCACTATTGATAACTGTAGTCTGTTCATGTTTGCTATTTCTTTATGGTTCAGTCTTGGGGGAGTGTATATTTCTGGGAGTTCATCCATTTCTCCTGCTTTGTGCATTTTGTGGTGGTGGTGGTAGTGGGTTAGTTGCTAAGTTGTGTCTGACTCTTGTAACCCCATGAACTGTAGTTTGCCATGCTCCTCTGTTCATGGGATTTTCCAAGCAAGAATACTAGAGTGGGTTGCCATTTCCTTCTCCAGGGCATATTCCCAACCTAGGGAATGAACCCCAGGTCTTCTACATTCCAAGTGGTCTCCTGCATTGCAGGTGGAATCTTTACCAACTGAGCCACCAGGGAAGTCTTTGTGTATTTTATTGGCTTATAATTATTCATAGTAATCTTTTATGATTCTTTCTGTGGTATTTCGGTTGTGTTGATTGTAACTTCTTTTATTTATGATTTTATTTATTTGGCTCCTGTCTTTTTTTTCTTGATGAGTCTGGCTAAAGTTTTATCAATTTTGTTTATCTTTTCAAAGAATCAGTTTTTAGTTTCACTTATCTTTATTATTTTTTAGTTTTGGTTTCATTTATTTCTGCTCTGATCTCTTTTAGTTTCTTCCTTCTGCTAACTTTGGGATTTTGTTTATTTCTTTTTCCCTAGTTTCTTTAGATGTAATGTTAAATGGTTTACGTGAGCTTTTTCTTATTTCTTAAGTAGGCTTGTATCATTGTAAACATAGCTGTTTGAACTGCTTTTGCTGTGCTCCATACATTTGATATGGTGTATGTCTGTTTTTGTTTATCTCAAGGTATTTTTAAATTTCCCCTTTGATTTCTTTGATGACCAGCTTGTTGTTAAGTAGCATATTGCTTAGCATCCGTGTGTTTGTATTTTTTCTATTTTTTTCTTGTAATTGTTTTCTAGTCTTATACTGTTGTGGTCAGAAAAGATGCTTGATATAATTTCAGTCTTCTTAATTTATTGGGACTTGTTTTGTGGCCAAGTGTGTGATCTGTCTTGGAGAATGTTCCATGTGCAATGGAAAAGAATGTATTCTGCTGCTTTTTTTTTTTAATCTTTTAATATGTTTATTTATTTTTTTAATTATTTTTTTATTCTACATTACAATACTGTATTTGTTTTGCCATACATTGACATGAATCAGCCACAGGTGTACACGATCTCCCAATGCCGAAGTCCCCTCCCACCTCCCACCCCATATCATCTCCCTGGATCCTCCTGTGCACCAGCCCCAAGCATCCTGTATCCTGTATTGAACATAGACTGGCGCTTCGTTTCTTACATGATAGTATGCATGTTTCAATGCCATTCTCCCGAATTGTCCCACCCTCTCCCTCTCCCTCAGAGTCCAAAAGTCCGTTCTATACCTCTGTGTCTCTTTTGTTGTCTCACATACAGGGTCATCATTACTATCTTTCTAAATTCCATATGTATGTGTCAGTATACTGTATTGGTGTTTTCCTTTCTGGCTTACTCTGTATAATCGGCTCCAGTTTCATCCATCTCATTAGAACTGAGTCAAATTTATTCTTTTTAAGGGCTGAGTAATACTCCATTGTGTATGTGTACCACAGCTTTCTTATCCATTCATCTGCTGATGGACATCTAGGTTGTTTCCAAGTCCTGGCTATTATAAACAGTACTGCAATGAACATTGGGGTACATGTGTCTCTTTCGATTCTGGTTTCCTTGGTGTGTATGCCCAGCAGTGGGATTGCTGGGTCATAAGGCAGTTCTATTTGCAATTTTTTAAGGAATCTCTACACTGTTTTCCATAGTGGCTGTACAAGTTTGCATTCCCACCAGCAGTGTAAGAGGGTTCCCTTTTCTCCACATCCTCTCCAGCATTTATTGCTTGTAGACTTTTGGATCGCAGCCATTCTGACTGGTGTGAAATGGTACCTCATTGTGGTCTTGATTTGCATTTCTCTGATAATGAGTGATGTTGAGCATCTTTTCATGTGTTTGTTAGCCATCCGTATGTCTTCTTTGGAGAAATGCCTATTTAGTTCTTTGGCCCATTTTTTGATTGGTTTGTTTATTTTTCTGGAGTTGAGCTGCATAAGTTGCTTGTATATCTTTGAGATTAGTTGTTAGTCAGTTGTTTCATTTGCTATTGTTTTCTCCCATTCAGAAGGCTGTGTTTTCACCTTGCTTATAGTTTCCTTTGTTGTGCAGAAGCTTTTAATTTTAATTAGATCCCATTTGTTTATTTTTGCTTTTATTTCCATTATACTGGGAGGTGGGTCATAGAGGATCCTGCTGTGATTTATGTTGGAGAGTGTTTTGCCTATGTTTTCCTCTAGGAGTTTTATAGTTTCTGGTCTTACATTTAGATCTTTAATCCATTTTGAGTTTATTTTTTGTGTATGGTGTTAGAAAGAGGTCTAGTTTCATTCTTTTACAAGTGGTTGACCAGTGGTTGACCAGTTCTGCTGCTTTTGGATGGAATGTTTAGTGTATTTATATATAAAGTCTTTCTAGTATAACGTGTCATGTAAGGCCAGTGTTTTAAATTGATTTTTCTCTGGCTAATCTAGCTATGGAGCAGGGCAAAGACTATAATAGAGTTTTGCCAAGAAAATGCACTGGTCATATCAAACACCCTCTTCCAACAACACAAGAGAAGACTCTACACATGGACATCACCAGATGGTCAACACCAAAATCAGACTGATTATATTCTCTGCAGCAAAAGATGGAGAAGCTCTATACAGTCAACAAAAACAAGACCAGGAGCTGACTGTGGCTCAGATCATGAACTCCTTATTACCAAATTCAGACTTAAATTGAAGAAAGCAGGGGAAACCGCTAGACCATTCAGGTATGACCTAAATCAAATCCCTTATGATTATACAGTGGAAGTGAGAAATAGATTTAAGGGCCTAGATCTGATAGACAGAGTGCCTGATGAACTATGGAATGAGGTTCGTGACATTGTACAGGAGACAGGGATCAAGACCATCTCCATGGAAAAGAAATGCAAAAAAGCAAAATGGCTGTCTGGGGAGGCCTTACAAATAGCTGTGAAAAGAAGAGAAGCAAAAGCAAAGGAGAAAAGGAAAGATATAAGCATCTGAATGCAGAGTTCCAGAGAATAGCAAGAAGAGATAAGAAAGCCTTCTTCAGTGATCAATGCAAAGAAATAGAGGAAAAGAACAGAATGGGAAAGACTAGAGGTCTCTTCAAGAACATTAGAGGTATCAAGGGAACATTTCATGCAAAGATGGGCTCGATAAAGGACAGAAATGGTCTGGACCTAACAGAAGCAGAAGATATTAAGAAGAGATGGCAAGAATACACCTAAGAACTGTACAAAAAGGATCTTCATGACCCAGATAATCACGATGGTGTGATCACTCATCCAGAACTAGACATCTTAGAATGTGAAGTCAAGTGGGCCTTAGAAAGCATCACTACAAACAAAGCTAGTGGAGGTGATGGAATTCCAGTTGAGCTATTTCAAATCCTGAAAGATGATGCTGTGAAAGTGCTGCACTCAGTATGCCAGCAAATTTGGAAAACTCATCAGTGGCCACAGGACCGGAAAAGGTCAGTTTTCATTCCAATTCCAAAGAAAGGCAATGCCAAAGAATGCTCAAACTACTGTACAATTGCACTCATCTCACATGCTAGTATAAAGTAATGCTCAAAATTCTCCAAGCCAGTCTTCGGCAATACGTGTACTGTGAACTCCCTGATGTTCAAGCTGGTTTTAGAAAAGGCAGAGGAACCAGAGATCAGATTCCCAACATCCGCTGGATCATGAGAGAGTTCCAGAAAAACATATATTTCTGCTTTCTTGACTATGCCAAAGCCTTTGACTGTGTGGATCACAAGAAACTGTGGAAAATTCTGAAAGAGATGAGAATACCAGACCACCTAACCTTCCTCTTGAGACATCTGCATGCAGGCCAGGAAGCAACAGTTAGAACTGGACATGGAACAACAGAGTGGTTCCAAATAGGAAAAGAAATACGTCAAGGCTGTATATTGTCACCCTGTTTATTTAACTTCTATGCAGAGTACATCATGAGAAGCGCTGGACTGAAAGAAACACAAGCTGGAATCAAGATTGCTGGGAGAAATATCAATAACCTCAGATATGCAGATGACACCACCCTTATGGCAGAAAGTGAAGAGGAGCTAAAAGCCTCTTGATGAAAGTGAAAGAGGAGAGTGAAAAAGTTGGCTTAAAGCTCACATTCAGAAAAACGAAGATCATGGCATCCGGTGCCATCACTCCATGGGAAATAGATAGAGAAACAGTAGAAACAGTGTCAGACTTCATTTTGGGGGCTCCAAAATCACTGCAGATGGTGACTGCAGCCGTGAAATTAAAAGACGCTTACTCCTTGGAAGAAAATTTATGACCAACCCAGATAGTGTATTCAGAAGCAGAGACATTACTCATTACTTTGCCGACTAAGGTCCATCTAGTCAAGGCTATGGTTTTTCTAGTAGTCATGTATGCATGTGAGAGTTGGACCATGAAGAAGGCTGAGCACCAAAGAATTGATGCTTTTGAACTCTGGTGTTGGAGAAGACTCTTGAAAGTCCCTTGGACTGTAAGGAGATCCATTCTGAAGGAGATCAACCCTGGGATTTCTTTGGAAGGAATGATGCTAAAGCTGAAACCAGTACTTGGGCCACCTCATGCGAAGAGTTGACTCATTGGAAAAGACTTTGATGCTGGGAGGGATTGGGGGCAAGAGAAGAAGGGGATGACTGAGGATGAGATCCCTGGATGGCATCACCGACTCGATGGACATGAGTTTGAGTGAACTCCGGGAGTTAGTGATGGACAGAGAGGCCTGGCGTGCTGCGATTCATGGGGTCTCAGAGTCAGACACGACTGAGCAACTGAACTGAACTGAACTGAATCTAGCTATTGATATACATGGGGCATTAAAGTTCCCTACTATTATTGTATTATTGTCTCTCCCTTTATGTCTGTTTTATATTTGCTTTATATTTTTAGATGCTTTTATGTTGGTCACATAGATATTTACAAGTGATATGACTTGTTAGATTCATCCACTTATCCTTGTGTAATGCCCTTTGTTTCATGTTACAATTTTTGCTTTAAGGTCTGTTTTTTTCTCATTTAAGTATTGTTGCCCCAGCTTTCTTTTTATTTCCATTTGTATGGCGTATATTTTTCTATTCCTCTGCTTTCCATCTCTAAGTATCTTTAAATCTGAAGTGTCTGGTAGACAGTTTATGTATGGGTCTTGATATTGTAATCCCTTCAGCCATCCATTGTCTTTTGATTAGAGTATTTTTGTCCATTTATATATAATTTTTGCCATTTTGTTGTTTGTTTCTGGTGTTTTTGTAGTTCTTCTCTGTGTCTTTCTTCTTATGTTTGGATTCTTTTTTGTTCTCTGTGTGTATTTTGTACTTTTATTTGTTTATATATATATATTATATATTGCTGTCTGTTTTAAGTGATGATCTTGTATAAGTTCAAATGCTAACTCAAAGCCCTTTATTTTTACCCCCCTATATCATATTTTATGTTTTTGATGTCATATTTCACATTTTTAATTTTGTGTATCGCTTAACTACTTATTGTAGATAAGATGATTTTACTACTTTTGCCTTTCATCCTTTCTACTAGCTTTATAAGTGACTGATCCACTTCCTCCACTATGTATTTACCATTACAAGTGAGACTTTTCCTTCATAATTTTCTTATTTCTAGTTTTTTTTCTTTTCCTCCTAGAGAAATGGCTTTAACTTTTCTTGTCAGTTCAGTCATTCAGTCATGTCTGACTCTCATCCTCTGTCATCCCCTTCTCCTGATTTTGATCTTTCCCAGCTCAGGGTCTTTTCAAGTGAGTCAGCTCTTTGCATCAGGTGGATTTTCAACTTCAGCATCAGTCCTTCCAGTGAATATTTAGGACTGATTTCCATTAGCATTGACTGGTTGGATCTCCTTGCAGTCCAGTGGACTCTCAAGAGTCTTATCCAACACCACAGTTCAAAGCATCAATTCTCTGGCACTCAGCTTTCTTTATTGTCCAACTCTCACATCCATACATGACCACTGGAAAAACTATAGCTTTGACTGGATGGACATTTGTTGGAAAAGTAATATCTCTGCTTTTTAATATGCTGTCTAGGTTGGTCATAGCTTTTCTTCCAAGGGCCAAGAGTCACCATCTGCAGTGATTTTGGAGCCCAAGAAAATAAAGTCTTTCACTGTTTCTATTATTTCCCCATCTGCTTGCTATGAAGTGATGAGACCAGACGCCATGATCTTAGTTTTCTAAATGTTGAGTTTTAAGCCAACCTTTCACTGTCCTCTTTCACGTTCATCAAGAGGCTATTTAGTTTTTGCTTTCTACCATAAGGGTAGTGTCATCTGTGTATCTGAGGTTATTGCTGTTTCTCCTAGAAATCTTGATTCCAGCTTGTGCTTCATCCAGCCCGGCATTTCTCATGATGTACTCTGCATCTAAGTTAAATAAGCAGGGTGAAAATATACAGCCTTGATGTACTCCTTTTCCTATTTGGAACCCGTCTGTTGTTACATGTGTGGTTCTAACTGGTGCTTCTTGATCTGCATACAGGTTTCTCCAGGAGACAGGTAAGGTGGTCTGGTATTCCCATCTCTTTAAGAATTTTCCCCAGTTTGTTGTGATCCACACAGTCAAAGGCTTTGTGGCATAGTCAATAAAACAGAAATAGATGTTTTTCTGGAATCCTCTTGTTTTTTCAGTGATCCAGCGGATGTTGGGAATCTGATCTCTGGTTCCTCTGCCTTTTCTGAATCCAGCTTGAACATCTGGATATTCATGCTTCCTGTACTGTTGAATCCTGGCTTGGAGAATCTTGAGCATTACTTGGCTTAGTGTGCCAGAGCAGTGCAATTGTGCAGTAATTTGAGCATTCTTTGGCATTGCCTTCCTTTGGAATTAAAACTAGCCAAATTCCTTTCACTTCTTTGGGAATGAAAACTGACCTTTTCCAGTCCTGTGGCCACTGATGAGTTTTCCAAATTTGCTGGCATATTGAGTGCAACACTTTCACAGCATCATCTTTTATGATTTGAAATAGCTCAACTGGAATTCCATCACCTCCACTAGCTTTGTTGATAGTGATGATTCCTAAGGCCCACTTGACTTTGCATTCCAGGATATTTGGCTCTAGGTGGATGATCACACCATTCTGGTTACCTGGGTCATGAGGATTTTTTTTTTTTGTATAGTTCTTCTGTGTAATCTGTCACCTCTTCTTAATATCTTCTTCTGTTAGGTCCATACCATTTCTGTCCTTTATTGTGCCCATCTTTGCATGAAATGTTCCCTTGATAACTCTAATTTTCTTGAAGAGATCTCTAGTCATTCCCATTCTGTTGTTTTCCTCTATTTCTTTGCATTGATCATGGAGAAAGGCTTTCTTACCTTGCCTTGCTGTTCTTTGGAACTCTGCCTTCAAATGTGTATATCTTTCCTTTTTTCTTTTCTTTTAGCTTCTCTTCTTTTCTCAGCTACTTTAAGGCCTCCTCAGACAACCATTTTGCCTTTTGAGTTTCTTTTTCTTGGGGATGGTCTTGATCTCTGCCTCCTATATAGTGTCACGAACCTCTGTCCATAGTTCTTCAGGGACTTTGTCTATCAGATCTAATCCCTTGAATCTCTTTCTTCCAGTGTATAGTCATAAAGAATTTGATTTAGGTCATACGTGAATAGTCTAGTGTTTTTCCCCACTTTCTTCAATTTCAGTCTGACTTTTGCAATACCTTCTTGATCTGATCCACAGTCAGCTCCTGGTCTCATTTTTGCTGACCAAATAGAGCTTCACCATCTTTGGTTGCAAAGAATATAATCAGTTTGATTTTGGTATTGACCATCTGGTGATGTTCATGTATAGAGTCTTCTCTTGTGTTGTTGGAAGAGAGTATTTGCTAAGACCAGTGCGTTCTCTTGGCAAAACTCTGTTACCCTTTGCCCTGCTTCATTTTGTACTGCAAAGCCAAATTTTCCCATTACTCCAGGTATCTCTTGTCTTCCTACTTTTGCATTCCAGTCCCCTATAATGAAAAGACATCTTTTTTGGGTTTGTTCTAGAAGGTCTTGTAGGTCTTCATAGAACTGTTCAGCTTCAGCTTCTTCAGCATTACTGGTTGGAGCATAGACTTGGATTACTGTAATATTGAATGGTTTGCCTTGGAAATGAACAGAGATCATTTAGTCATTTTTGAAATTGTACCCAAGTACTTCATTTCAGACTCTTGTTGACTATGAGGCCTACTTCATTTCTTCTAGGGGATTCTTGCTCACAGTAGTAGATATAATGGTCATCTGAGTTAAATTCTCCCATTCCAGTCCATTTTAGTTCTCTGATTCCTCAAATTTTGATGTTCACTCTTACCATCTTCTGTTGACCACTTTCAATTTACCTTAATTCATGGCCCTAACTTTCCAGGTTCCTGTGCAATATTGTTACAGCATTGGACTTTTCCCATCACCAGGGACATCCACAACTGGGTGTTGTTTTGTCTTTGGCTCTGTCTCTTCATTCTTTCTGGTATTACTCTCCACTCTTCTCCAGTAGCATATTGGGCACCTACTGATCTGGGAAGTTCATCTTTCCATGTCCTTTCCTTTTCCCTTTTCATACTGCTCATGATGTTCTCAAGGCAAGAAAACTGAAGTGGTTTGCCATTGCCTTCTTCAGTGGACCAACAAAAAGTTGGAGGAGTTCACTACCATTAAACTAACTTTACAAGAAAAGTTCATACTGTGTGTGGGGTTCTCAATACTGTAGTAGTCTTGCCTTTAGAACCTCATGAACAGTATGAACTTTTCTTGTAAGGTTGGTTTAATGGTAGTGATCTCCTCCAGTGTTTTGTTGTCTGTAAAACTCTACTTCTCCTTCAATTCTGAATGATAACCTTGCTGGGTGGTTTTCTTGATTGAATTTTCTTTTTTTCCTCCATTACTTTGAATATATTTTGCCACTCTCTTCTGACCTGCCAAGTTGTTTTTCTCCTGTTGCTTTTAAGATTTTCTCTTTATCTTTTGACATTTTAAATATATTGTGTCTTGGTGTGGACCTCATTGCGTTTATCTTCTTTGGAACTGTCTGTTCTTCCAGGACCTGGATGTTTGTTTCCTTCCTCACACAGGGGAAGTTTTAGGCTATTATTTCTTCAAATGCCCTTTCTTCTCTACCCTTTTGTCTGTCTCGCTTCCTTCTGGAATTCCTGTAATGTGAATGCTAGTGCACTTACTTGATGTTGTCCCCCAGATCCCTTACCAATGGTCCCCAGTGTTTTTGGCCTCTGGGATCGGTGCAGAAGACAACTTTTTCATGGACTGGGGAGGAGAGGTGGTTTCAGGATGATTCAAGCACATTACACGTATTGTACACTTTCTTTCTTTTATTATTACATCAACTCCACCTCACATCAGACATTAGATCCCAAAGGTTTGAGGCCCCTGCCTTAAACTATTCTCATTTTTCTGAGTTGTTTATCTTTTTTCTGTTCAGAATGGGTGGTTTCCATTTCTGTGTCTTTCAGATAACCAGTCTGTTCTTCTGTATCATCTTATCTCTCATTGATTCCCTCTAGTATGTTTTCCATTTGGGTTATTGTACTTCAGCTCTGATGTTTAAGCATATTTTCTGTCTCTGTGAAGCTCTCATTGTAGCCATCCATTCTTATTCTGAGTTTGGTGAGCATCTTTATAATTATTACCTTCAATTCTTTATCAGATGGTTTATTTCCATTTCATTTAGTTATTTTTCTGAGAGTATCTTGTTCTTTCATTTGGATCATTCTCATTTGGCCTAATTCTCTGTATTTGTTTCCTTGTGTTAGGTAGGCCCATTACATTTCTTGATCTTGGAGACGTGGTCTTATGTAGGAGGTGTCCAGGTGCAGGCTTTCTTCTATTCATCAGAAGATGCGTCAGGGTGTACCCTTTGTGGACTCTGTGTACCTTTCTATTGTTACAGGACCAACTGATATGGGTTTGCTGGTATATGGAGCTGATCCCTGGGCCCAGGTAGCTGAGATGACCTGCTTCATGTTATTACTACGGGTACATTGGTGGACAGTGCAGGCTCATCACCTCTGGCTCTGAGGCCTGCTCCCATGTAATTTCTGTTAGCACACTGGTAGGTGAGGCAGGCCCCTGGTGTTAATAAGCTCAAGACAGGATTCCAAAATGGCACCTGCCACTTCTAGTATCATCAAGGTAATATGAGATCACAAAAGTGGCTGCTGACAACATCTCAGTACTCAGGGGGAGTCTCAGCAGAATGTGTCTTAAGATCAGCAGGTAGGTCTGATCCTGGCATCTTTCACACTGCTGTCTTGTGCTTAATTTAGGATTGTGTGTTTTTTTCCTGCACCTTTAAAGAGCTATGTCTCAGTTTCCTACACCCTTCTGGCTCTCCCAAATGTGAACCCTGTTGTTTTTTAAAGTCAGACATTTTGGGGGCTCATCATGGTACAGGACTCATGGGCTGGGGAGACCAATGTGCAGATTGGACTTCTCAGTCCTTGGGGAGGACCTCTATAGTTGTGATTTTCCTCCCCATTGTCGTTTGCCACACTGTGGTGGTGGGGTGGGTCCTGAGTAGACTGTGTCTCTGCCCCTCCTACCTGCTTTTTTATGGCTTCTTTATATCTTAATTATGGGAAATCTTCTCCTCTTGTCTTTTGGTCATTCTCAGAGATGGTTACTCTCCAAGTAGTTATAATTTTGGTGTGCCTATGGGAGGAGTTGAGCGCATGCTCATCCTACTCTGTACTCTTGATATAGGCCCTCTTCCCCCTTTTTAGTAGATCGAATCTTTTTGAACATTTTTAGATTTACAGAAAATTTACAAAGCAATAGCTTTGTAAAGAATTCCCATATACCTTTGCACTGCCTTCTCCTTATTATTAATGTCTTACATTAATGTAGTACATTTGTTAAAATTGATGGACCAGTAACAAAATTGATGAACCAATAATTCACTATTATTAACCTAAAGTCCATGGTTTATAATAATTTCCTTAGTTTTTCCCCTAATGTTCTTTCTCTGTTCCAGGATCTCACCCAGGATATCACATTATATTTAGTTGTTATGTTTATTAGGTTTCATTTGGCTGTGCCAGTTTCTTGGACTTTTCTTTGGTTTTGGTAATCTTAACTGTTTGACCCTGACCCTTTTTATAAGGAATTTTAATCAATGAATACTTAATCTTAGGAAATCAGTATTATCATTTGATATGAAGTTATTGAGTTGGCCAAAAACTTCCATTATATCTTATGGAAATGAACATGTTGGTCAATCCAATATAAATGACAAAAAAAATGGTATATGTGTATATATGTGTGTGTGCTCAGTTGCTTAGCTCTCTGTGAGCTCATTGACTATAACCCACTAGGCTCCTCTGACCATGAAAATTTCCAGGCAAGAATACTGGAGTGGGTTGCCATTTTCTACTCCAAGGGATCCTCTCAACCCGAGGATTGAACCCATATCTCTTGCACCTCCTGCACTGGCAGGCTGATTCTTTACAACTGTGCCACCTGGGGAGTCTGTGTGTATATATACATATATGTATTAAATAGAGTGATATGGTTACTAGATGTGCAGCATTTATTTTAGTTATATAGAAATAATGGACTGAGAAATAGAAGAATTTTATATCCTTACTGGATTAAAAGTAATGAAGTTTGGATTTAGTGAGAAACTGAATTTGCCATAGTGCGGATTCCTGAATAGCTTCTCTAGGATAAATTAATATAGATATTTGGGGCTAGTGAAAATTTCTTTTTAAGGTTTTAATTGGTATAGGGGAATAAATTTGACCCATATGTGCTAATCTGATTTTGTTTTGTTTTAAAATAAATGTTTAGTGAGTATGCACTGCCAGGCATTGTTTTAGGCCCTGAGTTCATAGTAGTGAACAAAAGATAGTAAAAAACAAACAAACAAAAAAAAACACACAAAACCTTTTGTGCATTTGGTGGGGTAGACAATTTTATTTATCAATTTATTTGTGTAATGTTGGAGGAAAATGATAAAAGGATAATGCATAGGTAGTGTCTTGAGTGAGAATGGGGTTTTAATGTTACATAGGGCTGTCAGGGAATGCCACATTGAGGAGGTAACATTTGATCAAAGTTATGAAGGAGGGTTTCCTTAGTGGCTCAGATGGTAAAGAATATGCCAGCAATGTGGGAGACCTCGGTTTAATCCCTGGGTCAGAACGATGCCCTGGAGAAGGAACTGGCAACCTACTCTGGTATTATTGCCTAGAGAATCTCATAGACAGAGAAGCCTGGCGGACTACAGAAGAGCCTGGTGGGCTGCAGTCCATGGGGTCGCAAAGGTTTGGGCACGACTGGGCAACTAACACTTACTTACTTACCATCTCAGTAAATACCTTGCCAGTTACTGAGGCCAAAATCCCTGGACGTTATCTCTGACTTCTCTGTCTCTGACCCCAACCATACCCAATCCATCAGGAGCTCTTTTGGGTTCCAACTTTAAAGTATATGCAGAATCTTAAACCACTCCTATGTTACTAAAAGGTTCAGGTCACATCAGTGCTTTCGTAGGTAACTACAACTCCACTTTTGTTTCCTTTGCAGCCCTAACACACTAACCTTTGAAATATAATTTAAAATCATGTCAATCCTCAGCTCAAAACAAAAGACAAAAAAAAACTTTTTTAAAAACTGAAGTTCTTACAATGGTCTGCATTCTACAAGATCCCACATGATACGATCCTTTGCTGCCTCTTTTATTGCCTCTCTTACTATTCTCCCAATTGTTCAACCCAGTCCCAGCCATATTGGCATCCATGCTATTTCTAGAGTAATCCAGGCATGCTTTGTATTCAATTTTTGCACTTAATGATCCCTCTGTCTAGAATGTAACTTCCCTCAGATATCTGCCATTACTCATCCCCTCACCTCTTTCATATGTGTTTGTATGTTTGTGTGTTAGCTGCTCATTCATGTCTGACTCTTTGCGACCCCATGGACTGCAGTCCACCAGGCTCTTCCGTCCATGAGATTTTCCAGGCAAGGATACTGGAGTGGGTTGCCATTTCCTTCTCCAGGGGATCTTCCTGACCCAGGGATTGAACCCAGGTCCCCTGCACTGCAGGCAGATTCTTTACCAACTGAGCTACAAGGGAAGCCCCACTGAGATGGTAGAAATTACAAAAGAAGCACTTTTTGAATGGGGTTCAGATGAGGTGATGAAGAACAGGGTTTGATTTTGGATATGTGTCTTTGAGATGCCTGTTAGACAGATGTCCAAGTGGGGATTCTAAGGAAATAGTTGAATACAAATCTGGCAAACAGGAATTATCTGGATTAGAGGTACAAATTTGAGTGTCATCAGTTTGTGGATTGTATTAAAACCATGAAACTAGATGAGGTTATCAAGGATGTAAATGTGGAGAAAGAAGAGAAAGGGCCAAGACCACCCTTGGGTATTCTAACATTAAGATATTTGGAGTAATGAAGAAGAACCAGAAAAAAAACAAAAAAACTGAGAAATGGTCAGTGAGATAGGAAACCCAAAAGTATGTGGTGTCCTGAACACTAATTGAAGAGTTTCTAGGTAGTGATCATTTGTGATAAATACCGCTGCCAAATAAGTTGAGGGTCTAGAATTGGCCATTGATTTTAGCAATTTTGAGGAACTTGATGACGTTGAAAAGAATAGTTTTGGTGCAGGAATGGATTCATTAGAGTAGATTTAAGAAAGGGAGTAGAGAAGTTGTAAGCAATGAGAAGAGACAATTCTTTTGAGTAAAGAGACTTGAAAAACATGGGTAGCTGGAGCATTTTGTATGTATGTATGTATGGGTGAACATGATGTGTGAAAGAAATGATAGCATGTTTATGTGCTACTTGGAATGGCCTAGAAGACATAGATGATTGATGATGGAGAGAGAGTGACAGTTGGTGGAGAACCATCCATGAGGAGACAAGAAGGAATGGGATTTAGTGTACAAGTGTGGAGTTGGCTCTTGATAGGAGTGTGCTCATGTCATGTGTAATAGGAAGGCAGACAGAGAACTTAGGCAGTTATAGGTAGGTGATTGGAATTGTTTTCTGATTGTGTTTATTTTCTTAATGAGAGTGAGGATGAGGAAAATGTTGTTGAGGGATCTGAAGAGAAGGAATAAAATAATTTTCAGAATGTAGGAATACCAGGGGACATTTATGTCCACTTAAAGTTAATAGTTATGTATTTAAAGCATAATTGTCTGAATGTTTTCCAGTTGAGTTTAGCTATATGAGTGCAGGCTTAGAGTAGGCAGAGAATTGATTTTGAACAGGGTAGGGGTTTAGTGGAATGAATTATCAAAGGGCAAGGAGATGAAGTTGTATGGAAGGAGGTAATTATAGTGATATGTTATTGAATCTGTGATGATCATAAAGGAAATGATATAACAGGGGGATGATGGACAGTCAAAAGGTATTGGTAGTATTATTAATAATACAGGGATTTGCAGTCTTCAGTCTGCCAATCTGGGCCAAGATCTGTTTTCTGTGGTGCTTGAGCTTAGAGTTACACATTTTAAAGTGTTCCAAGGGACTTCCCTGGCCATTGAGTGGTGAAGACTTCATGCTCCCAATGCAGGGTGCATGGGTTTAATCCTTGGTTGAGGAAAGGAACTAAGATCACCATGCCATACACCAAAAAAAAAAAAAAAGTATTCCAAAAAAACACCAAAAACACAGAATTAAGAATATGCAATAGAAATACATATGTGATCTACAAAGTCTTAAATATTTACTATGTGATCTTTTACCAAAAAATTTTGCTGACCTCTTGAATGATTAATGGATTATAGATCCCCTTATTCTGGAAGAGATGGGAACACCAGACCACCTGATCTGCTTCCTGGAGAAATCTATATGCAGGTCAGGAAGCAACAGCTAGAACAAGACATGGAACAACAGACTGGTTCCAAATTGGGAAAGGAAGTACATCACGGCTGTATATTGTCACCCTGCTTATTTAACTTCTATGCAGAGTACATCATGAGAAACGCTGGGCTGGAGGAAACACAAGCTGGAATCAAGATTGCCCTAGAGGAATATCAATAATCTCAGATATGCAGATGACACCACCCTTATGGCGGAAAGTGAAGAAGAACTAAAGAGCCTCTTGATGAAAGTGAAAGAGGAGAGTGAAAAGTTGGCTGAAAGCTCAACATTCAGAAAACTAAGATCATGGCATCCAGTTCCATCACTTCATGGCACTTTCATGGGGAAACAGTGGAAACAATGGCTGACTTTATTTTCTTGGGCTCCAAAATCACTGCAGATTGTGACTGCAACCATGAAATTAAAAGACTCTTGCTTCTTGGAAGAAGTTATGACCAGCGTAGACAGCATATTAAAAAGCAGAGACATCACTGTGCCAGCAAAGGTCCATCTAGTCAAGGTTCTGGTTTTTCCGGTAGTCACGTATGGATGTGAGAGTTGGACTATAAAGAAAGCTGAGCACTGAAGAATTGATGCTTTTGAACTGGTGTTTGAGAAGACTCTTGAGAGTCTGTTGGACTGCAAGGAGATCCAACCAATCAATCCTAAAAAAATCAGTCCTGAATATTCATTGGAAGGACTGATGCTGAAGCTGAAACTCCAATACTTTGGCCACCTGATGCCAAGAACTGACTCATTTGAAAGACTTTATTTCTTAGAAAGATTGAAGGTGGGAGGAGAAGGGAACGACAGAGGTGGAGATGATTGTATGGCATCACCGACTCAATGATGAGTCTGAGTAAACTCCAGGAGTTGGTGATGGACAGGGAAGCCTGGCGTGCTGCAGTCCATGGGGTCAAAAAGAGTCTGACACGACTGAGCGACTGAACTGAACTGAACTGAGATCTCCTTGGAATTGAAAGAGTCATAGAGGAAGGAAGTAGGAAATGTAAGTGTGATTTGAGAGTGGGATGCTTGAACTTGAGTGGAGTTCAGTTATCTTTAATGGCAAGATTCTAGAACTAGGTTATGACCGTAACAGTGAATGACTGAAGTGGGAAGGCTGATAAGATTTTTGGAGGATGTCATCTGATAGCTGAAAATAAACCCTTAACAGATCCTCTTATATTTGTTTTAAAAGGAAGGTACTCATACATTCTCTTTTACCTTTATATATAACCCTGCATCTCTACTAGTGAATTTAATAAAAGGAAAGTCAGTCAAAAGTCAAAATCATGCCACACAGCTAAGTTTGAAATCAAAAAGTTTTGAAAAAATTTTAATGGTTCTGGCAAATGGATTACAGTTTATTTAAGTAGGTTTTTACAGTTTACTCACTTGTATTCCATGGCATATATGGAAGATTAAAGTAGAAATCATTAATCTTCTTTGCTTTTGTTAGTAAACATAATGATATTTCATATTTTGATGTTTCAGGGGAGGTACATTTGATTAAGAAAATCTGGGAAGACATAAAATAGCAAATTCACTTTTTTGGGTGTTCTTACATGTTATAGCTATGCTTTTATTTATTTTATTACAAACCACTCCACAACTAGTGGCTTACACAACGGACATGGGTTTGGGTGGACTCCAGGAGTTGGTGATGGACAGGGAGGCCTGACGTATTGTGGTTCATAGGGTCGCGGAGAGTCAGACACGACTGAGCGACTGGACCGAACAGAAAATAACATTCATTTGTTTTGCTCATGAATTTACAATTTTGGCAGAGTTTAGTAGAAATATCTCGTCTCTACCCAACATGGGTGGAACTACCTGATTGGGGGTGGAGGAACTACTACCAGGATGGCTTACTCACATGACTGACAAGTTGGTGCTGGCCATTGGTTCCTCTCTGAATGGATCTCTTTAGTGGAGCCACTTGGGCTTTCCTAATATGGTGGCTGGATTCTAAGAGCAAGCTGCCCAAGAGACAGAAAGTAGTTTTGAAAACTAGAACCTATATTCTCTTGGTCAAACAGCAGTAGTACAGATTCAAGGGAGGAGACATAGACATTCTATTTCTTCCATTTTAATAGAGGCAACTCAAATAATTTTGGACTTTTATTTTAAAATGCCACATATACCTTAATACTGGTAACAAAGGCATTTTTGCTGCTGCTGATAAGTCACTTTAGTTGTGTCCGACTCTGTGTGACTCCATAGACGGCAGCCTACCAGGCTCCCCTGTCCCTGGGATTTTCCAGGCAGGAACACTGGAATGGGTTGCCATTTCCTTCTCCAAAGGGCATTTCTGCCCCCATTCATTTTTCAGCATTTATCTTAAATACCACCATTACCACAAAACGTTTCTTCAGCCCATCCCTGAGTTTAATATCCTGTTTCCTGAACCCTCCATAGTTCCTTATTAGTTCCTTTTTGTGTGGCATTTACCTTGTTATTATAATTTGTAATTTTGTGTTATCTTTGCTTGCCACTTTTATACGCAACTCTGAATCCCATTCTAGAGTGCCTTACTCATAGTGATTGCTTAATAAATGTGTTGTTAAAGGAAATAAAAGGAAACTTTTTAAAAGAACTCACAAATTTTGTTTGAATGTTATAAAAAATGTGACTAACCAAATGAGACCTTGACAGACCACAAGGTGCAGGTTGTTTAACGTTGAGAGATAAGAGAGAACTAGAAATAAACCATCAAGGTGATGAAGAAAAGTAAATGTTTAGATACATTGAAAGTACATTTTGCTTTATAGTTCTTTAAAAAGAAGAGCAACAAAAAAGTGTACTGAACTAAATGTTGGCATGTCATATGTACTATTAGAAAATAATATTTGAAAGTATTTGAAAAAGAAAGCTTTTTGTATGGTCTCCTGAAATTAGGCTGAAATTCTCAATGTAGCAGGCAACAAATAGGACATGACTGAGCAACTTGAGAGTCCCTTGCACTTCAAGGAGATCCAACCAGTCCATTCTGAAGGAGATCAGCCCTAGGTGTTCTTCGGAAGGAATGATGCTAAAGCTGAAACTCCAGTACTTTGGCCACCTCATGCAAAGAGCTGACTCATTGGAAAAGACTCTGATGCTGGGAGGGATTGGGGGCAGGAGGAGAAGGGGACAACAGAGGATGAGATGGCTGGATGGAATCACCGACTCAATGGACGTGAGTCTGGGTGAATTCCGGGAGTTGGTGATGGACAGGGAGGCCTGGCGTGCTGTGATTCATGGGGTCGAAAGAGTTGGACACGACTGAGTGGCTGAACTGAACTGAGCAACTAACACTTTCACTCTGTATGTAAGTTAAATAAGCAGGGTGACAATATATAGCCTTGACATACTCCTTTCCTGATTTTGAACCAGTCTGTTGTTCCATGTCCAGTTGCTTCTTGATCTGCATAGAGGTTTCTCAGGAGGCAGGTAGGGTGGTCTGGAATTCCCATCTCTTTCTGAATTTTCCAGTTTGCTGTTATCAACACAAAGGCTTTAGCATAGTTAATGAGGCAGAAGTAGATGTTTTTCTGGAATTCTCTTGCTTTCTCTATGATCTAATGGATGTTAGCAATTTGGTCTCTGGTTCTTCTGTCTTTTCTAAATCTAGCTGGTACATCTGAAATTTCTAAGTTCATGTACTGCTGAAGTCTAGCTTGAAGGATTTTGAGTATTACCTTGCTAGCATGTGAAAGGAGTTCAGTTGTACAGTAGCTTGAACATTCTTTGACATTGCTCTTCTTTGGAATTGGAATAAAAACAGGTTGTACAAGCTACCACACAATTGATGCTTTTGAATGCAGTGTTGTAGAAGACTCTTTTGAGAGTCCCTTGGACTGCAAGGAGATCAAGCCAGTCAGTCCTAAAGGAAGTCAACCCTGAGTATTCATTGGAAGGACTAATACTAAAGCTGAAGCTCCAGTACTTTGGCCACCTGATGAGAAGAGCTGACTCATTGGAAGGACCCTGATGCTGGGAAAGATTGAAGGCAGGAGGAGAAGGGGATGACAGAGGATGAAATGGTTGGATGGCATCACTGACTTAATGGACATGAGTTTGAGCAAACTCCAGGAGATGGTGAAGGATAGGGAAGCCTGGCGTGCTGCAGTCCATGGGATCACAAAGAGTCAGACACAACTTAAGGCCTGAATAACAGCAGCAACAAAGGGATAATTATGAAAGATTTTGTATGCAACATTACAGAGCTTGGGACTTTAGTTTGTATGCAACATGGAAAGCCACTGGATGCTTTGTGTTTTAGAAACAACACCCTTTTTGTTTGTTTTTGGTTTTTTGGTAACATGGATAATGGATTCCAGAATGCCAGGCTGAACACAAGGAGATGAATTAGAATACCAGCTAATATAGGTAAAAGATAAGGGCCTGCACTAGATAAATTATTGCAACAATGTTGGAAGGGATATAAGAGAGAGTTCAGACTTAAGAGTAGACTGACAGGACTTGCTGGTGATTAGATTTGAGAAGTGTGGAGTGGAAGGAGGAGTAAAGGTTTTTGGCTTGGGCAGCTGTTTAGATGTTAGTATTTTAAGCAAGATAAGGAACATTAAGAATTGAAGTAGATTTATGTCAAAGATAATAAATTTGCTTTTGTATCTGTTGAGTGGGAGTTAAATCCAGGTGATATAACATATAGATAATTATTTCAAGTGGAGCTTAGAAAAAGTTGAGTTTATAGATACAGATTAGGAGTCATTGGGAAGTATAAGTGATATTTATTGAAACTATGCGATCAAGTTAAATTTTCTCTCCAGGGAGAGAAATTGGAGTAAGAAAACCTGCGAGAACATTAGCATTTAAGGGTAGATGGAGAAAGAGCATCCCAGGGGGAAAAAATGATCAGAATTAAAAGTAGAACTAAATTGACATCTAGAAAGTTGAAGCATAAGTAGGGATGATACCCTCTGCCACATTCTGCAAAGGGTCAAGTGGATAGAAGAGAAATGAGTCCATTGAATCTGACAGGATATATAACAGAGTGAGGATATCTGTCATAAAACCTTGGATTTGAATCCTGGCTCCATCTCTTATTATATTGTAAGACTTTTGGGAAGGTACTTGACTTCTGAGCTTTGGTTTCTTTTGAAAAAACAGGATAGGAGTTATCACAAAAAGTTGGCCTGAGTACTGTATGAAATTAGTAAACACAAGTAAAATGCCTCATATAGTTCCTAGCAAATAGTAGGGATTTGATAAAATGTATATATAATAACGAAAATCCCATGGACAGAGGAGCCTGGCAGACTGTAGTCAATGGGATCACAAGAGTTGGACATGACTTAGTGATGAAACCATTGCCACCATGTATAATAACAGTGATGATGATAAGTTGGTAACCAAAGCAATAGTATTTTGAGTGGTAGGTGATACTTTGGTAGCTAAGGAGGAGGACAGAAACCATATTGCATTGGGTTGAAGAATGAACTGTTAGGAAAGTTTTTCTTCTTCCCGTTTTCCCTTAAAGCTTTGCCTCTATGGGAATAAAAAGGTTATGGAGTCATTTTTGTTAATAAAAGGCCATTGACGTATTGAGAAAACAAATCAGATAGAAAAGTAGGGCAGAAGCTGAATTTAAAGGAGCTTAGTATGAGTAGAATGTGAAGAAGATGATACAGTGAATGTAGACTTTAGATCATTTAGAAAGTAAAAGGAAGAGATATCAGATGCATGATCTTTATTATTACTTTATTTAAAGGAATCATATCAATTTAAACAAGAGAGACCTGAATTTATATAAATTCAAAAGTAGAAACTCTCCTGAAAATATATGTGTTCCAACTAACTGCATCTCATGATCACGTTTATAAAGAACCAGATTCCCCTGGATTTAAGTGTCCACATCTGCATATGCTAATCATTCGTAGACGTAAAGACATTTTTCTGTTTGTTGCTAAAATCCTAGTCATTGAAATTTCTTTGTATGATGCTTAGGACTGGACACGATAGTTCAGAAAGCCTTTAACCAGTATTAGGGAAAATAGGAGGATTGTCTTTGTAGTTCTGCCAACACTCTTTTAAAGAAATTTGAAACCCAGAGTGGATAAAATACTTTTAGTTCACATAAGGAAATGGTGGTATCAGCTAGGATGAAAATATAGGCCTCCTAACTGTTGTATGATGTTTTTGCTACTACAGCTTAATACCAAAACAAAGACAAAACCTTCTCTACCTGTATGTATAAGGAATCATTATTTAAAAATCTGATAAATTAAGGGATAATTATTGGTATTATAAAACATTCATCTCAAGAAGTATTTAATAGCAAGCTAAAGTAATAGATTTAAGTTTTATATAATACATTTAAACAAGTTCACAAATAACTCTAGGAAAACATTTAATTTGCAAACTAATATCTATATTTTGTTTTATAATTACTTTAGAAATTCTATATTGCTCAGCTTTAGATTTATTATACAAGCTGGAACCTTTAGATGTATACCACTTCTAATAGTTATTAAGTACTTTTCTTATGCTCTGGCTAAGCTCTTTGTGTTGATTATCTCATTTATTCTGTGTAACAACTGTAAGAGGTAGGTATTCTCATTATGAGGCAACGGAACTGAGAGATGTCATCAACTTGGGAAAGCCTTCCTACACAGCTAATAAACAGGGTGGTGCTAAAATTTAAATCCAGACAATTTGATTCCAAAATTTATGTTTTTAACAACATAAAACATATTCTGTGTCATTACTTTAAACTTTGTTTTCTTCCTTTTGTTTATCATAAAATAGTAGTTTTCAGTCTCATTTTGATTCTATTTGGTTCATGTTGAATTTAAAATTGGGCTTCCCAAATGGTGCTAGTGGTAAAGAACCTGCCTGCAAATGCAGGAAACATTGAGATGCTGGTTCAATCCCTGGTTCAGGAAGATCCCCTGGAGGAGGGCATGGCAACCCATTCCAATATTCTTGCCTAGAGAATCCCATGGACAGTGGGGCCTAGCAGGCTACAATGCATACGGTCTCAGAGAGTCCGACATGTCTGAAGCAAATGTCCTCATACTTAGTGTGATTTTTATTGAATTATTGATTGGTCATTGATAAGGATATCCTCTAGTCAAGAGGTAACTTTATGGGATAGTCCTTGTACCCTAACGAGACTTACGTGGAATGCTTGGTAAATGTTAGGGGATAGTATTTTACGTTTGAATGTGGGAAATGTTCAATATATCCAATATGACTATTTTGTTGAGTGTGAGAAACTTTTAAGAGATTTAACAATACAAAGCATTTGTAAATGGCACATAGCTAAAAGTAATCTTAGCTATTTTTCATTGAGACTACCAGGATATTTTATAGTACTTTACCAAATATAGATTTGGTATTGTATTGCTAGCTGTTTTCAACCATAGTCATTGTAACTCTTTGTTACCTTTTCCTTTGTAAATACTGAAACTATGTTTTCTCCCTTTCCTGACTCTTTTATGTCAGTTTTCCCTTTTGTCTGCCTAATTTTAGATTTAGAAATAATATGAAGCTAAATCTCATTTATGGAATGATGGATATGGTGTTCCTTTTAGTTATAGACCTTACCTTTCAGTGGCATGAGTGACGTTAAACGTGTGCTTTAGTTAATTTTCTCTTGGTAAATGCATGCTCAGAGGAAGCAGTCTCAAGTCTTTGTTCAAGAAGTTAAAGACTTTTAGGATAGTCTAATAAATGTTAAGCATTTATCTGGAAGAAAAATACCATTTTTGAGTTGAAAGTGAAGTGAAAGTTGCATAGTCGTATCCTACTCTTTGTGATGCCATGGACTGTATCTTGCCCAGCTTCTCTGTCCGTGGAATTCTCCAGGCAAGGATACCCTCCTCCAGGGAATTGTCCCGACCCAGCAATGGAACCTGTGTCTCCTGCATTGCAGGCAGATTCTTTACCAACTGAGCCACTAGGGAAGCCCTTTGGAGTTATGTCTTGCCTAAAAATCTGCTAAAGAAATGATTTAAAATGTTGCCTTGTTTTTTAAATTAATTCCAGTAGTCAGATCCTTATATGATTTCACTGATCTCAGTACCTTTTGTAGAATTTAATGGCTTTCCTAATGTGTAACCATCTTTTAAGAAGTTCCTTGTGAGTAAAAGATAATTAAGTGACCAGTTAATTTGCTGAAATTAATTAAGATATAATTAATCTATGTAAAATTCAAAGTTTTCTATAAACTGTAAGGAAAATAGCCAAATATAAGGACATATCCACTTATATAGTGATAACATGCCTGTAATTTATTATTGCGGTGGCTAGGTTAGAGACTAAATTAAGAACCAATGGAAAATTTGTTGGTCCCAGTAATTACAGCTAAATGGTTATTTGAAAATACTTAACTGTATGAAAGCACTGTCATCTGAAATTTGTATTCAATAAATGTAATCTGTCCACTTAAAGACATTCTCTTATTTAATTCTTATAACAATTGTGAGTTAAGATATTATTATCCTAATTTTGCAAATAAATAGAGGCATAACAAAGTTAACCCATCTGGGGTCATGGAGCTGTAGCTGGGATTCTAACCAAACCTTTTTGACCGCAGGACCCAGGTTCTTAATAGTTGACAAGGCTATAGTAAACTGAAATCTGGTGCTCAAGTTGTGATTGCAATAAGCTATTTATGAAAATCTTTAACTGTCAAATGGAGTCCAAATCTAAAGTATTTTGCTTCTGAAACTGCATTTTTTTTTTTACCAATCATGCCAATTAAAATTTATTAATAACTTCTTTAGTTTTAGCTTACCATTTCAGGATTTGTAATAATTTAAGGTGATATGTAGATTTACAAAGTTAGAAGTGCATCTTTATTTGAGATAGTACCGTTAACATTCAAGTAAGGTGTTGGTGAGAATGGGGAATGATAGAATTGAATTTTATATTACTGAGTACAGAGGGGGATCATGAAACTTTCTGTAAAGGAACAGATAGTAAATATAGTGAATCACTTTGAGAGCCATATGGTCTCTAATGTGTTTACTCAAACTCTTCTAAAACAGCCATAGACAGTATGTAAAGAACTGTGTTATGGTGTTTCAGTGAAAAACTACAAAAAGAGGTGGCAGCCTGGATTTGACTCATTTACCAACTTCTTGTAATTTCTGCATCAAAAAGATAAAATTTGTTATTCTAATGTATTGTTTGTGCAGAGTGAAAGTTTTCCTCTGTTGAATGTATTGACAAAAAAAAAATTTACCCCAAAAGATAGTAGTATAAAGGAGAATAGAAATGGTACCTTTCTTCAGCATGTCTGTGACTACTTAGATTAATTGCTTCATAAATTACATGACAATTCCAGATACACTTATTTGTTCATTTCTTAGCATTACCATTTTTTTATCTTGAAAAAAACAATTCTGCAGTTTTCACTGGTGTTTTCACTGATTCTGATAAACTTTCTTTATCATAACTTGGGAGGGATTAATTATAAAAGATATAATGCATAATTGGGTGATTTTATTTTATTTGAATATATTTTGAAAAATATTATCAATAGGTAGACTTAGATCAAGACTTATGTAAATATATACATGTAGTTGAATTTTAGGTTCATAAATGGAATACTTTTAGTCAGTTTTCAGTATTACATTGTACAGATTTCTTATTTATAAGCAGTTTGACCTTGTAGATGATTTCTAGTGCTGCAGAGCTTTATTGAATGTAAGTCATTTGTGATATTGACTGATGGTGGTATCCTAAATGTGAAACCTAATATATACTTTTTATTCTTATTTTCAGAGATTCGTCAGCGAACTGCTGCTCAAAGAAACCTTTCTCCAACACCACCAGGCTCCAGCCAAGGCCCTCCTCCACAAATTCCAGTTTCTCCTGGACCACCAAAGGACACTTCAGCCCCTGGTGGACCCCCAGAAAGAACTGTTACTCCAGCCCTGTCATCAAATGTGTTACCAAGACGTTTTGGATCCCCTGCTACTTCAGTGCCTGGAATGGGTAAACAGAGCACTTAATGTTATTTACAGTTTATATTGTTTTCTCTGGTTACCAATAAAACAGGCCATTTTCAGACAGTGTGGAAATGGCATTTCACTTGGAAATAGCAGAGCAGTTATCTGATTAAGCAGGAGTTCCATATTCAATTAGCCATAACTCTTTACAGCTGGCACCTTGTGATACTGAAACCTATTTCTTGAGCTCATTTAACTGTTATGGCTTCTTTGTTTAAATGGCAATAAAACTTTGTAGTATTCTGTAGTCAACAGTATAGCATATCTTTTTATATTCAGCTTTAGAATGGCTCCAGATTTATATAAAATGAGGATAGAAGAGAACATTTTGGGAATGTATTCATGCTTTTTGCTAAACCCATCATATATATTTTTAAACTTGACAGATTAACATTTCAAGAAGAATGTTCATGTACTGTAGCGTGTAATACTACTAATGTTAATGTGAGCTTGGTAGATTTTTTCTTTTTTTAAGCCATAGAGCCTCAATATTTTCTGACAGATAATTTAACATAAAGTCTTATTGAATTAACATACTGCCTTTACTACTATTTCATCTCTTTGGATTCTCCTTTTTCAGTTTTGTAGATCTCTAGGGGAAGATCCCATTTTAGGAGTGTAATAGATTATATTACCCTGCAACTTTCTTTTGGAGTATGATTGGGACATGATTCTTCAGCAGATCACATTATGTAGAGTCCCATGTCAGATTCTTAAATATGATAATAAATTATTTATTTTAGGATATTTAATTTTAATTTAGATTAATTTCATATTTCATGACTAATTACATATAATTTATGACTTTGAGCCTCATCAGAAGTTGATATTAGATATTCAGGGCATTTACATAGTCTTAATAAAATCAGTAAGCAATCTAAATGTTATTAATACAGTAGATTTTTCCCCCTCCTTTTTCTTCGAAAACAGCATAAGATTTTAGAAAATTAAAAAAGTGTTAATTTATAAATATATTAAGAAAGCTAACTACAAATGAAATGAATACAAATCATCACTTTTAATTGTTGGTTATTGAAAAAATACTTTTAAACTTAACATATAATGATGTCACTCAGGGCAACTGTATATTTTGTGGAATTGAGTAAATTGGTTGAAAAATTTTCATCTTTCCGTTGTTACTGGTTGATTTGAGATACCCATGACTTGTAAAGTAAAGCTCTTAATTGTTTAATGGAAGAACTATTTTGTGAGAATACATTTTGTATATCTAACTATTTTTAAAGAAATTAGAGTTTATCAACTTATATAGAGTAATAAAAGCTATATAATAGCACATGTAAGAACAGGGTTTCAATAGCCTACCATTTCATGATCATGTAAACATAATATATTTTACTAAAGTTTTTAATTAGTTTCTGTGTAAAAGACTTTGTATTTAAGTTGTACATTGCCAAAACTGTGAGTGAACTAAGTGATTTCTTATAGAGAAGATTAATAATTCATTTTTTCATTATACCATATTTGTGAAAGAGAATCAATTTAATGTGTATTACCACAGGGCTCCCATATGTTTGAAAATTAATAACCAGCAGGTACTTGATAATTTGCCAAGCTGTGTAAAAATGACCAATATTCCTACAATGATTGCTTTTGATGTTTGTATTAATTACTGTTACCCGTAACAGCATGAATACAAAGATGTGTTATTTTAAAAGTTATTAATATGCAAGGGAGTTAAGATATTTTTATGAAATCTCTTGTTTTATTTATACAGATTCCTTTATGGACATTTTAATTTTAAGCATGTAGAAGTAAAATACTCCAGCAAAAGTTAAGCTGGCTTAGATGCTTTCAAAATTTAATTTGGCGTGCTTATTTAAGTTGAAAATTTGATAATGAGGGAATGACAATGTCTGCATTCAAGTTTATTTTCTGATCCTAATGGTTGAATGTTAAGTATGACTCTACCTTACATTAGCCAAAGAAATGCCAATAGCCAATGAAATGTGAAAAATGCACTTGATTCCTAATACTGAAAACTTATTCTAGAACCTAATTTCATTTATTAGCTATAATTCTATATCATCCCCCTCTTTTTAAGATGGTAACAGCCTTAAGATTTTTGACTGTTTACAACGCAAATCTCATATCTTTTAGAATAGTAATATCATATTGCTGCCCTAAAGCCATTTTTTAATGCTTTAAAGGTTTTGTAACAGTCATTTTGAAGACCTTAATCCATGTATTGCAGGGTTTGTTTCAACAAGACCTCATTTTGTTTGGAAGTCTTCTACAAAGTCTCCATGTAAACGTCCATTGCTGCCTATCTTACTTTTATCTGGCCTTGTTTTACAAAGGCAAACATCACATCTTGTTTATTTTATTCTTTAACTTTCTTCTCAGTGCCTTGTGTGTAGTCTCTAATTTTAGAATATCTCCTGCAAACAGTTCTCTTTCAGTTTTCAGAGATTGTGGAGTTACAATTCATAATTTTGAATGTGTAACTTTATTTTTGTTACTGTTTTATATAATGTAATCATTAACTAAATTCTGTTATTCCTCTACTCCTGACTCTCCAGTCATCATCTCTGATACTGGCTAATTTGTTATAGGAATACAATGTATCTCTCCATTTATTTGGATCTTCTCCAGTTTCTCTTAGCAATGTTTTGCAGTGTTTATAGCTTTTGTACCTTATTTGATTAAATGTACATCTGATTATTTCATGTTTTTATCCTAGTTTAAATACTTTATTAACTGTTTCCATTGTTCACTGGTAATGTAGACAGAAATTGATTTTTGTATAGTGATCTTATATCCTGTAATATTGCTAAAGTCACTGGTTCTTATAACTTTTATATAGCCTAAACAGGCTTCAGATTGTTGGTGACTAAATATAATTCTACTTCTTCCTTTTAAATGTAGATTCCTTTCTTTTTCTTGCCTTATTACACTAGCTAGAATTTTCAGTGCAGTGTTAAATAGAAGTGGTGAGAGCAGACATCCTTGTCTTATTGCTGATCTTAGGAGGAAAGCATTTACTTTTTTATCATTCAACTCAGTGTAAGCTATAGGGTTTTTGGTGTTTTTTTTTTAATAGATAGCCTCTATCAGATTGAAGAGAAGTACCCCTCCATTCCTAGTTAGTTGAAGGTTTTTATCAGTAACAGATGATGGATTTTTTCGAATCCTTTTTACATCTATTGAGATGCTCTTATAGGGTTTTAGTTTAGTTTAGTTTTTTTAATATCACTATTTCATATGGTGAAATATGTTGACTGATTTTTTTATTCCAATGTTAATGTCTTTTTAAATATAAATTTATTTAATTGGAAGTTAATTACTTTACAATATTGTATTGGTTTTGCCATACATCAACATGAATCCACCACAGGTATACATGTGTTCCCCATCCTGAACCCCCCTCCCTCCTCCTTCCCTGTACTATCCCTTTGGGTTGTCTCAGTGCACCAGCCCCAAGCATCCAGTATCATGCATTGAACCTGGACTGGTGATTCATTTCATATATGATATTATACATGTTTCAATGCCATTCTCCCAAATCATCCCACCCTCCCCCTCTCCTACAGAGTCCAAAAGACTGTTCTATACATCTGTGTCTCTTTTGCTGTCTTGCATACAAGGTTATCGTTACCATCTTTCTTTCTTGTTTTTTTAAATACTTTATTCTACTTTACAATACTGTATTGGTTTTGCTATACATTGACATGAATCAGCCACAGGTGTACATGATCTCCCAATGCCGAAGCCCCATACTGTATTGGTGTTTTTCTTTCTGGCTTACTTCACTCTATAATAGGCTCCAGTTTCATCCACCTCATTAACATTGACATTTTTTAGACATTAAACCACCGTGCTTTCCTGAGGTAAATTTGACTTGGTCATGTTTTAATTTTTATGTATGTTAATTGGGTTCAGTTTGTTAAAATTTTGTTAGAAATGTGTACATCAATTTTCCTTAAAGATACTGCTCTATTTTGTTTTTGCTTTTTGTTTTTTTTCTTGTAATTTTGTTTTATTGGTTTTCTTTATTTGTTTTCTTGTAATTTTTTGGTTTTCTTGTAATTTTTTGGGTCTGGTTTTGGTATAAGAGTATTGCTGGCCTCATTATGAGAAAGCATTTTCTTGTCTTTAGTTTTATGGACAAGTTTGTATAGAATTGATATTATTTCTTAGTAATAAATTTAAATGTTACAGGTTGTGGTGGCTAGGCCTGGTGTTTTCTTTGTGGAAAGTTTTTCTTTTTTTAAAAAAATTCAACTTTTATAAAGAAAAAGAAAACTACAGACTAATATCCTTACAGATGCAAAAATTCTTAAAAAATTTTAGCAAGTTGAAGTTTCTGTTTCTTGTTGAGTAAGTTGTGGTAGTTTGGTAGTCTTTTGAGGAATTTGTTTCTCCTAATTTACAGAATTTATTGGCATAAAGTTATTCATAATATACCCTTATTATTGTTTGAATATCTTTACTATCTGGATTTATGTCATTTCTCTCATTGTTAATATTTTGTATCTTTCCTTTTTATCCTGATTAGTCTGACTAGAGCTTTATCAGTTTGGTCTTCTCAAAGAACTATCTTTTCTCTATTATTGTAGTATGTTTTTATTAATTTCCACTCTCATCTTTATTATTTCATTTATTCTGTTTACTTTGGGTTTCATTTGCTCTTTCCTTTTAGGTTCTTAAGGTAGAAACTGAATTCATGTATTTTGATCTATCTTCATTTGTAGGTGTTTAGCAGTATAGGTATTTAGTGCTATAAATTTTCCTCTACATATTGTTTTAGTTGCATATCATAAATTTGATATGTTGGTTTTTTGTTCTCATTCAGTTAAAAATACTTTCTAATTTCTTTATTTTTCTTAAAGCCTGGATTATTTATATATTATTGAGACTTCAAATATTTGAGTATTTTCCTGATGTCTTTTTGTTGCTTATTTCTAGTTTATGTTGTGGTCAGAAAACATACTTTGTATTATTGAATCTTCTTGAAAGTACTGAGATTTGTTTTATGTTTCAGACTATCATTTGTCTTGGTATATGGTCTATGTTCACTTGGAAAAAATATATGTTTTGTTCCTGCTGGGTAGAATGGCTGTAAATGTTGATTGCATCAAATTGGTTAAGTAGATAGTATTACATATCATTAATGATTTTTTGTCTGTTTATTCTGTCAGTGCTTGAGAGAATGCTGTTGAAATCTCCAGCTATAATTGTGTATTTATTTCTTTTTGTATTTCTTGTAGTTTTTGCATAGTATGTTTTGAAACTCTGTTATAATGTACATACGTCATAGGTTTAGGATTATTATGTCCTCTTGATGAATTGACTCCTTGTCATTATGATGATTTTTTGTCTGTTTATTCTGTCAGTGCTTGAGAGAATGCTGTTGAAATCTCCAGCTATAATTGTGTATTTATTTCTTTTTTGTATTTCTTGTAGTTTTTGCATAGTGTGTTTTGAAACTCTGTTATAATGTACATACGTCATAGGTTTAGGATTATTATGTCCTCTTGATGAATTGACTCCTTGTCATTATGAAATTACACTTTTATCCCTGTTTATATTCTTTGCTCTAGAATCTACTTTGATTGCTATTAATACAGGTGCTCTAGGTTTCTTTTGAATAGTGTTAGCGTATTTATGTAGTTTTCCTGTCATTTACCTTTAGTCTGTTTGTGTTTTTATATTTAAAATGGATGTTTTGTAAGCAACATCTGTTGGGCCTTGCTTTTTATCTGTTCTGACAATCTTTGCCTCATAGTGAGGATGCTCAGGCCACTTACATTTAATGTAATGATTGGTGTGTTTGAGTTTGAGTTCAGATCTTTTATTGTGCTAGTTTTCTATTTGTCCCATTTGTTCTGCTACCTTTCTTGTTTTCTGCCTCTTGTGGGTTGAGTATCTTTTATGATTGCTTTTAATCATTTATTTTTTGTTGCCTTATTAGCTATAGTGCTTTTTTGTTGTTATTTTAGTGGGTACTTTAGAGTTTGCAGTATGTATCATTAATTTATCATAGTTCATCTCAAATGGTATGACACCAGTTCTCATACAGATTAAGAATCAAACTACAGTATACTTAATGTTTCTCTCCCCTTGGCCTTTGTGATATTGTTGTCATACGTTTTACTTATACATGTGTTATAAACCCCACAAGGAATTACATATATATCCTCCCTCCACATTTTGAAAGTTTACTTTACACCTCTTTGCTTTTATGAAAGACCTACATTAGTGCCTGTTTCCACTAATTGAAAGAATTGGAAGAAGGTTTTCGCTTTTACAAAAAAGATGAAAAGCGAAAATAGCGTTCAGCATTTGTTTTGCAGCGAGCCGTTGTAGAGGCAGCGTGCATCCTGAGCAGCAAGAATGGCACCACCAAGCTCCTTCCCTGGGAACTACACTCAGCATCTCATCATCAAGCCGCCATAGCTTTGAACTTTGTCTGTGAGCATCTGTGCTTTGTCTCAATTTATTTTGTGCATCCGTTAGCAAGATGTGTCCTAAGGTAATTGCTTCTTCACTTTATGCCATTTTGGCTTACGAAAGCTTTCATGGGAACTTTTGGATAGCAAGGGAAACCTGTATTACTTTTTCTTTAAGCCATCAATTGTTTTTTAAAGCGATATAAATAATGTTTTATGTATTTACCCACATGGTAACCATTTCAGATACTCTTTCTTTTGTGTGATCCAGCTTTCTGTCTGGTGTCATTTTCTTCTGCGTGAAGGATTTCTTTTAACATTTCTTGTAGTACAGTTCTTTTAGTGATGAATTCTTTCAGTTTTGTATGTCTAAAAAAGTCTTCATTTTGCCTTCATTTTTAAAAGATGTCTTCAGTAATACAGATAATTTCACTAATTTGATAGTTTTTCTTTCAGAACTTTTAAGATACTGTTTCATTGTCTTCTCGCTTGCTTATTTTCTTATGAGTAATCTGTCATTCTTTGTTTCTCTGTACTAATGTATCTTTTTCTGACTGCTTTTAAGATTTTCTGTCACTGGTTTTAAGAAGGTTGATTATGCTATATCGTGGTGCAAAATTATTTCTTGTACTTAGGGTTTATTGATATTCTTGGGTTTGTATGTTTTCGGTTTTCATCAGGTTTTGAAAATTTTTGTGCATTATTTTTTTGAGTCAATTTTTTTTCCTCTCCTCTTCTGAACTCCAATTATACGTATACTAGATGCTTGAGGTTGTTACACAGCTCACTGATGATTTGTTCATTTAAAAATCTTTTTAGCCTTTGTGTTTCATTTTGCATGGCTTCTATTGCTATCTTCAGATTTACTAATTGTTTTGTAATGTCCAAACTGATGTTCATTTCATCTGTGAATTTTTAAATCTAAGACATTGTTGATTTCATCTGTAGAGGTTCAGTTTATAATTTTTTTAATTTTTATAATTTTTTTAATTTTTTATAATTTTTTTCATGTCTCTGCTTAACATATTACAGTTTTCATCTAGATTCTCAAGCATATGGAATATAGTCATAATAAGTGTTTAATATGTTTGTCTCTTAATGCTATCATCTCCATCATTTCTGGGTCACTTTTTATTGATTCTTCTCATTTTCTTGCCAATTTGCATGACTAATAATTTTTATCTGATGTCAGACATTGTAAATTTTGCCGTATTGGGTACAGGATATTTTAAAATTATTGTACAAGGCCTCTCTGAATATTTACCCAGTGACCTGTGAGTTATGAAGTTTTCCATTCTGGCTGGTGGGAACATGTGCTATTTTTGGCCCCATGTGAGCACTGGTACCTTTAGTATTTTGGGGGCAGTTCTTTCTCTGTCCTGAGGTAGTTTTTCTCATTTGCATCCTGGGCAGATCTTTGGTATTCTGGGTCTCTGCATTCCCTCCTCTCTGGTACTCTTCCCAGTGAACTCAACCTGCCTTGGCCTCTCCAGCGTTCCAGCTTCTCTTCAACTCAGGGAGACTAATGAACTTCACCTGGATTTACTCTGCCTGAATTACTACCTGGAAAACTCTCCAGGCAATAAGTTGGGGCAGTTGTAGGGGTCATCTTATTTGCTGTATGTGTCTCAGGGATCTTTATCCTACATTACTTGATATCCAGTGTCTCTAAAACCATTGCATAATATATTTTACATGGTGTTTTAGTTGTTTTAAGTGGGAGATTAAATCTGACTCTGATTACTGTATTATGGTACAAAGTGGAAGTCTACTAGTATTTATTATTACATAAACTTTTAAGAGTCTGAGCATTTAAAAAATTAATTTGTACAAAACTCAACATAGTTTTATTCCTTAATAGATTATGTTGCTGGTTCTAATATAGCACATATATAAATATATTTTTGTAGTATAGTATTTTTAATGAAAAATTGAATACAGAGATGATAGTATCATTTTCGTTTTGTTAAAATCATTTAAAAAACTCTTAAGCATAAGTAGTTCTTGGCAACTGAATTGAAGTTTAAATGTATTTCACACATATAAATTTTATGTATATTTATTTACTAGGTCTTCATCCTCCTGGTCCACCTTTAGCAAGACCCATTCTGCCTCGAGAACGAGGTGCTCTGGATAGAATTGTTGAATATTTAGTTGGTGATGGTCCTCAGAACAGGTAATGTTTACTAGGGTGTAGCTAAATGATAATGAAGGAAGTTTATTGGTCAGAGTGGGTGTGTGTGTACACACATGTGCACATGCACTACATGTTCTCTGATTTTGTAATTGTTTCCTGATTTTAGAACATAATGGAGTATTTTATGGCCCTGCAAAAGAGTACATACTCAGTTATTTTTCAGTAGTAGATTATCTAGATAAAGTATTTGGATAAAATATTTTAAAATATTATATATAACAAAAAATATTGTAACTGCTATGTTATAACGCTACTGTAACATTATTTTTAGAGAATTTGAATCATTTTGTTGAACCTTGAATTTGAAGAGTTTGTAAATAGTGAAAAGTTGGTAGGTTATAAGAAATGGAGTTTTATAGATATGAGTACTGGATGTAATGATAGTGATAATTTTAATAACAGTGAGGACAGCTTCATGTATTTGATACTTAGAGTTCCAAAATGCTTCTCCAGTTATTTTAATTGATCCTTATAATAACTCTAGGATTATAAGTAAGATACGAGCAGAGCAATTGTCATAGTTTAGACGTTTAAATAATTCTTAGGGTATTTTAAGAATAGATATTTGACAAGGTTATTGGTTAACATTATTGTCTTAATAAAGAGACTAGACTTTAATATTAATGTGAAAAATTATGTTCTTCAAAACAGATAGAATGTTGTTTGATAGGGCCAGGTATTTATTAAGTATTTACTCAGAGAAGAGAAAGGGTATATAAATAGAAAACGTGGAAGATGTTTAAGTGTAACTGGGATAGCTAAGAAATCATGATATACAGAAATTAACCTTTGGACTGGACTAAACAAAATTAAATTCATTTCTTTACTACAAGACTTCACAGAGGTTTTAATAATACTCATTTGTGAATCTCTAAGAAGTTTCATCTTTTCCACTCTTTATCTGACCACAGATTTTGGGTTTATCATCCCCAGGAATATGTGTTAGGAAACATTAAAATTTAAGTGTTCTGTTATCAAATACATTTCTGCTTACTAAGAAAATTTTATTTGACTGTTTCTTAGTTTATTTTTAATTTGATATATAATACTTTAAAATAATTGAAATTTTGACTGTTGTCATAAAGAGTATTGTTTATTGTTTACAAAGTAGTATCTATTATGGCACATCTAGCTACATTAAATGCTGTGTAATCTATGTACTTTAGCTGTGATGGCTAAAGTAGCTTCTCCTGCTTGTTTTACCTGCATTTGTAACTAATGTGTTTATTTTTCTTTTGCTGTAGGTATGCCCTTATATGTCAGCAGTGTTTTTCTCACAATGGCATGGCTTTGAAAGAAGAATTTGAGTACATTGGTAAGAATTATTTGGCAGTTAGATTTTAAATATTTTACTCTTAAATATTTGGTTCTATGCCAATTGCCATGTAATGCCATTTTGTTTTAGATATTGCTCTGTATATGTTGTTCAGGCATGTTGTAGAACACACAGCAAAGCAGAAAAGACAACTCAGGTTTTTTCTTCATACAATGTACAACTTCTAGGCTAGCTGTTCTTAAACTTTCACTGTGCATCAGAATTAACCTGAAGAGCTTTTAAACATTGTGATGCCCAGGTTCCACCTACAAATAATCTGCTTTAGTTGATCTGAGGTGGGGCCCAGACATCAGCATTTTTTAAAGCTCTTTTAGAATATTTTCATGTGCAGCTACTAAAAAAAATATTGAACTAAATTAATCATGCTTCTCTATATAACATGCAACATTTTGGGGGCAGATGAGTAAAGTTCTGGCTTTTAAGATACCTCATGGTGACTAGAAGTGTAATTTCTGTAATACATTTAGATCATTATTATTGTTTTGCTATTAGTTAACCTACTATGTAACTTATTATCTTTTCTGCTTTAAATTGGTATTATAATTCAAATAATAATTTAAAAATATGCTTTAAAATAAACTTTGATTAGAATGCCTGCCATAATATTATTAAAACCATGTGTAATTTCACAAGGAATAAATGGCTTTTGAAAGATTCTTTGTAAAAATAACCTTGATGGTTACTTGATTAGTCCTTAAAGTTTCTTTGGTTTATGTGTTTTTTTTTTTTTAATTCTCTACAGCTTTTCGTTGTGCCTACTGTTTTTCTTGAATCCTGCTAGAAAAACCAGACCCCAGGCTCCAAGACTTCCAGAATTTAGTTTTGAAAAGAGGCAGGCATTGGAAGGCTCAAGTACAGTTGGTTCCTTGCCCTCAGGAAGCGTAATTTCGTCAGAGAACCAGATCAATGAAGGTATGACTATGTTAATTTAAAAGTTCTGTCTCTTGATAATGTTTGCTTTCAACAATAAAAGCATAATTGTTTTAGACAAGAATGGATCAGATTTTGCAGCATGCGTATATCAGGTATTGCTCTGATATTATGGCCTCCTATGCAGTTGGTTTGACGTGTTTGAATCTTAATATATATTTTGTGTTAAGCAGGATCTAGAAATAGCTTGGTAAATATTATTTATGGAGTTATCTTTTTAATTAACCGTTGGGAGATTTAACTAGTAATACTTTCATGGAATTGTTTTTCAATTTATGTAAATGAAGCCACTACTCATAAGGGTCACTTTCTTACAATAATTATAGTTAACACTGATAAATATAGGTTTGTGCCTTACCATTTCTGTGACTAGAAGTTACTCGAAAATAGGAAGCTCTGAAGTTGAAAAGTCAGCCTTACATTCCTTGGATGACTATATTGACAGGACTGGTGTTCCTTTGAAACAGACAATTTATCAAGGTCCATAGGATTTAATATTGCTGATGAATGCCTTTGTTGTAAAGCAAACTTATTTTAAAGAAATGGAAGTTATCAGGATTCACTGAGTTTTAGAACTTATCTTTCAGTTATGTTTTAGGAATTCCTAAGGAAGTTTCATGAAAAAATGGAAAAGGTGAGATGGAATATCTGACTATTAATTGCCAACTATTTCTTGTTCTTAATATTGGGTGAGGAACTATTTGTTAAGCAGCTCTGAATTATGAAGATTGCTGAAGTTATGACACAGTCCCTGATATTTTGGTGCTTCCACCCCATACAGGAAAAAGAAATCCATATGGGAAGTTTTTGTTCACATAGTTTAAGATAGCAGTCAGTATTCATTCTTTTAACTTCTAGAAGTTATCATTTACATATATTTGATTTCTTTATAAAATCACTGAGTAGTGGAAAAAGTGCTTTAACTGAGAATAATATATAAGGCAGTGAATTTTCACATATCTGAAGTTTGGTATGAGAATTTGACTATGTTTTTTTTTTTCAAACTTTGAAGAATGAACCTAAAATATGTGTGTTGACTTGGGCTTGGCTTTTGGCTTACTAACAAATATCAAAATGAATTTGAATACAGATGGCCATGACAAGAAGCCTATGTACTTCAACGCTGAATCGTTGTATTTGTCTTCTCCATGCCTGCAACATCAACTCCAAACACAATGTCAGACTTTTTCTTTTGCTTAAGTCATGCTCTGAGCTGCATGCTGTCACATGCAAATCATCTGCCTTGCCATTGCAGCCTCTTGGAACTGAAAATTAAAGAATTCCAACCTGAAGATGCCTAGAGGAAAAACTGGAGTCCCTGCCATGAGTAATTTTGCTTATGAAAGCTAAAGTGAATATTTGAAAGCCAATAGTTGGGACAAAAAAAGAAAAAAACAGCCAACAAAATAGGTATCTTGATAATGAGTCCCATGCTTTTATCTTCTGCTGAGGTCAAGATGCAAAGTTAGCAAACCACACCCAGCTATACCTTTCCTTCTCATCTAATCTAGGAGGAGCAATACCCCAGATGTCTCATTTTCTGTCAGAAACCTCCAGAATGAAGTCTAACTGGCTCAAACTCAACCCTAATAAGGTAACGTTAACAGGTGAAGACATTGAGGCAGAGTGTGATAGCTCCACAATGCTAGAAACTGAAGCAACAATTCCATTTGGTTAAGATAGTCACTATAGTAGTAACTTCTTCATTCTTCTTTTTGGATTCATCAAAATGGCTATTATGAGCATCGTTTTACTTCTTTGGTTTGTCAGAAGACAAAATTTCTTCCAAGACTCCTGTCTCTCAACACTGTGATATATGGTTATCAATTTCAAGCTGGATTCCATTAGTAAATGGCGGGAAGTATTTCTGATGAAGAGATAAAGCTGCATTTATTTAAACACTGGTGTCGTACCTTTATGATTAAATTGAACTGTGAAGTAAGGAACATATCATCTCAATCAGCTACTCCCTCTGTTAACAGCCAATGTGATGAAGGGCTTAGATTGCTGATTTCTACACATCTGTGTAGAATAATTACACAAAACTTAGGGTCTGAAAGAAAAACTTTCCTGTTTTAATGTTTATATATTTTTAAAAGTATTGAACCAGCTTCTTGAGATTGCGTTACTGAATTTACAGATGGAACCAAAAGGTAACTTTCTTTTGTCTTAATGTTTTTTCAAAGAATAGTTCATAACCGCTTATGTGAATCTAGAATTAATACAAGAAATCCTTTTTTCAATTTATGATGCAAGACTTTAAATTTTATCTTCATTCTACTGGAATATTTTGCATTTAGGATGAGGCATAAGGCTTTTGAAATTTTTGGACCACTCTTGGAACAACACATGAAACCTTGGAAAATTTTCATCAAAGAAGGAGCGCTAGAAGAAAGAAATTCCTCCTGTTAACTGCTCATTTGAATTCCTAAAATTTTTTTCTAAAACTATGTACACAGATGTTTTGGTAATAAACTATTAGAGAAAATGAAAAAATTAAGATTGTCACTTTATTCTAAGAGCATACTAAATATGGTATGTCAAAGTAATGAGCTGGTTTTTAGTTTCTTTGGTTTCTTTTATTGTGAAATGAATAGTACAGTAATATTTGAGTGTCTGCTAAGCCATGTTAAAGTCAGTTTATCAGTTTTTCTTTTTTAAATGTGCTTTTCAAAATAATTGATTCATAGCATTCTTTTTGTTAGATATAGTAATAATTAGAGTACAAGGTTACTACACTATTAATATTCCAGTATAGTGATTTGGAGTTAGCATGTTTAAAAAACGTTAATATTGTTTTTGTTGTTCAGTTATATTTAGTTAGATCTTATGTAATTATTTTAGTAGAATATAGCTTTTATTCACTAGAAATAACTTGCTAGTAATAAAACTCATGACATCTACTTAGTACTATCAAAAATAGCAAGTAAAATTTATATAAGGTGAAATTTATCTTGATAATCTGATTTTTGCTCTTCCCTTTCTTTTGTTTCAGCAATATATGTTACCATTAGGTTATGCTGAACTAGGGAAAGTTCTGTTTTTAGTTTTGCTTATTAGGTGCTTTAGGAAATCGTACTATTTGATAATGTAGATTTTATTGAATTCTATGTATCAGATCAGAAAAACTTATGTCTTTATTTTTAGCTATGTATAGCTTACTTAAGATGTAAACTTGCCTATATTATGTTTTTTTTTCATGCTTGTTTTAGACATAGAGATCTTTTAGTTTGTTGGTTTCCTTTTCTGAAACACCTTCACCTAATAGTTTTACATTATTGCTTAATAATGACATTCTAATGACTCATCTAATGGATTTGTTCACAAATGGTAAATAATTACACAACATTTTTATGTTTAAAATGAGCTATTTTCTCATGGGTAGTTATCATTTATTTGAATTTTATTCACTGAGCCAGTAAGTTGCATTTTCAGATGAAATTTGTGTCTTTAGTCCTTGAATATAAGTTGGTTGTTTTTCTTAAGGCAGAAAAATCTTTAAAAACTTTAAAATCTATGAGTTAAAGACAAATTGTCCATTTTAATTTAACAAATTTCCTTTGGGTGAGTTTTATATTCTGTACATATAGTAGGTACTGATATGTTAGCAAGGCAAAAATTTTTTACAGTTACTGTAAAAGGAATAAGAAGTAAGAATTTAAATCAAAATATTAGGGGTTTTGGAATACATAATATAAATAGAATCATGTATTTTGCTGCAGAAATTATGTGTTTGGACATGTATGAAATTATTTTGTTAACTAATTTTTTAGAGAATTATCCTTTCAAGAGCTAGAATAAAAACCTAAAGGGACGGTGGTCTTCTTAAATGTTTTTGCATGTTTGTGGTTTGTAGGTGAGGCAGTGGCAGTGTTCATTATACAGTTACATTCAGTTTTATGAGGTTGAGCTATCTAGCTGAATTGAAGCTTTACCCAAACAACCAGAAGCCAGTTGTTACAATTTGGTGGGAAAAGCTTTTCTCTCAAGAATATTGGGGTAGGAGAGTAGAAGGGGAAGGAGTCAGGTAACGAACAAATCCCATGGATCATTTTTGTTTTATCACATTGTGATAGATTGTTTTCTTGGCATTACAGATGTCAAAGGTGATTTTAAAATTTTTCCTACAGATGGAATTAGGTTATTCGGGTAAACTTGTATTAATTTTACTCTTAAACTGGTGCTGCACAGGGGAGAGTAGACCTGTTTAATTAGTGTGAACATGAAATATGGTTTCTCTTTTGGTATTTTATGCCCAAATATTGATATCTACTCTAATGAATTTTATACCACCAAGCTATTATATATAAACTACAGCTTCACGGAAAAAAATTTACTGTTTTTATTAGAACAGGCAAATGATACTCTCTCACAGAAATAAAGTAAGTACTTTTGGAATATATTTAATAATCTTTTTATAAAGTTCTATGGTTTAGTTATTAAACTGGTATGTAATTAAATCTCTGTTAATCTTGTGCGTCTAGTTAAACACAGCTTGTTGGGATGACCTCTCACAAAATGACATTGACATACATACATTGAATATCTATGTTGTTTAGACTAGCTGATACCTGTATTATAGGTATCATGACATGTACCAAATTTTTGTAGCATTAACTGCTATTAATATTACTTTTCTACAGACTAACCTGGCAGAAGAAAAGTAGTCACTAATATGCTTTTGTTCTCAAACCCTATTCATCATTTCACCATTTTTTAGTCTTCTGTATATTTTCTGAAATACAATATAGTAGTGATGAGCAAGTTTTGTATATAATGCTATTTTCTAATTATGAAAATAATTGACTTTCGTAGAATTCACATGGTATTTCTTAGAATTCACCTCTTTTACGTTAACAAAATTAAGTATTATAATTTTTCTCTTTGTATTAACTGCTTCTTTAAGATCCCAGAATTTTAAAATTTGCATTGTATTTGACTGGGGATGTGTCTGAAAATAATTACATCACAAAGCTTTAATATGATAAATCATAAACTTTGATATCTCTCCTGTTTAATACTGAGTTAATCTGTCAAACAGATGACAAACTATGTGGGCCCATGTTCACTGAAGCATGCTTATTGATGAGTTGAGTCCTGAGTTCTGAACTTTTTGTTTTTTCATTTCATGTAACTTTATTGGAGGGTTTACTAAATCATAGCTACTTGTAAAATTCTTGGCAAGTAAGTATTGCTCTATGGCCAGAGAGTTGTAGAAGGCAGTGACTCTTAAAATTCTACCCTGGATAAATTCTGTGAAGGTAGAATTACAAATGGTTATTGACTTCCCTTGTGGCTCAGCTGGTAAAGAATCCACCTGCAATGTGGGAGACCTGGGTTCAATCCCTGGGTTGGGAAGACCCCCTGGAGAAGGGAAAGGCTATCCACTCCAGTATTCTGGCCTGGAAAATTCCATGGACTGTATAGTCCACGAGGTCGCAAAGAGTTGGATGTGACTTTCACTTATTGACTCCTGAAGTTTTCCACTGAAGAGTTTGCTTGCCCTTGTAGCAGAAATGGTCTGTACATGTCCATAGAGTTTCATTTCACTTTCTGCTTTTCCTTTGACCACTGGATATAACACAACCCGTATAACACGACTCGACCTCCTGCTTTTCAACTTTGGATTTTTGTAAGATTCTAAGTGGTGCACAGTGCCATTTTATGTTACTTTTACAATAAAAATAGCATTTTTGTGACATGTGAATATTCCTCATCTTTTTGTGAACACATGAAATTTCTATACAGTAAACCTCATTAACTTGGATGTCCCTAGCTATGCAATTTTGGCTTCTTGTTCTATATATAAAAAGAAAGAAAGAGAGTTTAATTAATTCCATAAACTAGAGTCAAAAGTATCTGTTTAAAAATAAGTTAAAAGATTATTTTCAACTCCACATAGAGTATGTTATATAATTTGCATTTATTAAAACTGATATGATAAAACCATGAATTTATAAAACCTCCATGTCAACATGTGTACATATTTTCTTTAAAAAGTATTAATTTTGTTATCAAAATGCTGGCTTTTATTATATGCTAAGTTGCTTTGGTGGTGTCCAACTCTTTGCGGCTCTATGGACTATAGCCCACCTGACTCCTCTGCCCATGTGATTCTCCAGCAAGAATACTGGAGTGGGTTACTATTCTACAAGGAACAAAACTAGAACTTTTTACTAGTGTAAACTGGCCTGTCCTCCAGATTTTTGAATCAATAGCATTTATAATATATTATAAAGGATCATCTGTGAGGGTATGAAAATCTCCTTATTTGCTTTGCTGATGTAGTTTAACCATATTTCTCCTAGCAGTAATTATAGTTGCTATTTATTACAGAAACAAAACAAAGGAACACCTCAAAGTTAGGTGTTTATCTTTAATCTGGAAATTGAGTGGCCCAAAATTCTGTTCCTGTCATTTCCTTCCCTTTCCTATTCTTTAAACTTTGAAGAATTAAAGTTATTATTATTAAATTATTATTAAGAGATATGAGTTTAATGAAACTCAAAAGAGAGTATGAAAGGAGTAAACTTTGAGGTTAGGAACCAATGCCCTTACTTGGCCTCTGCTAATGGAGACAGAGACAAAAGACTCTTCCCTTTCGCTCCCTAGCATTCAACGTATGTAGCATATTCTGACCCAGAGGTTTAGATCCCAAGGACTTGTCTTGCACAGGGATGAAGGAAGACTTGTCTTGACTTTGGAAAAGGTGGATCCACACCTCCATAGTCATGGATAATAGAGTTGTCAATCAGTGTGGGAAATCACACCACCTATACACACATATGCACCCTACAAAGGTACACATTTATACATCGGTCACAGTGTTGCCTGGACGCAAGAGAGACTAGTTCCTTCAGGAAACATAATCTGGGAGTTAGTGCATTTGCTGTTTTTGCTGGGCTGTTGTCTTATATAATTCTATTGGAATTTTGATATATTCAGACATTCAGCTTTCAAATCCATCTTTAGGAAAGTTCTTAGGTATTATGAAAGTTCATTTATTTTGTGAACGATGGGACTTTAGGTAAAATTATGTTTATGGGTATGTTTACCCCAAATTGTTTTTTTCCTTCATTCATACCATTTCATATATGGTATGCTATAGGGATAGGCTTCCAAAGTGTCTCAGTGGTAAAGAATCTGCCTGCCAATGCAGGAGACATGGGTTTGATCCCTGGGTTGGGAATATGCCCTGGAGAAGGGCATGGCAGTATTTTTGCTTGGAAGATCCTGTGAACAGAAGAGCCTGATGATCTACAGTCCATGGGATCGCAAAGAGTCAACATGACTTAGTGACTGAGTATGCATGCATGATGTACTTAAGTAGATTAAAAAGATATATTTTAAGGATAATGTAGACTGTTCTTCTGTTTCTTAGTTTCTTTGCACGTGCTCATCTTATTTAGTAGTTATTAACATTGGCTATTCCTAAAGTTTTTACTCTTTATCTTTTCAGAATCTTTAGAAGAACAAAATGTTCTAGATAATAGTACAGAACAGACAGATGACAAAATGCCAGATACAGAGCAGACAAACCCAGTGATTGAACAAGCATCTGGCATAGAGGAACCAGAGGAGAAACAAGAAGAGACCAAGAATGAAGAAACCTCAATGAGTGAAGACAAGTCAACAGTTCACAGAGCTGATGCTGTTCCTAATCCTGAACTAAGTGGAGAATCTTTGACAATGTAGTAAATGCTTCCATGTGCCTTCATCTGGATATTTGTAGTCTTGCTGATGTCAGTTATTGCTTTTTAGGAGGTGCTTTCTTTTTTTTGCCCCCTCAAAGACATGCTTGGTATCTTTTGAATTTCAGATTGCCTAGCTATTTCAATATGTCAAAGTTATGTCTACTGGGTATTAAAAGCAAATGGTGTCAGTAAAGTAAAATCCTTTTGAATGTACAGAAACCCACACTGTTTAGACATCGTTTAGGTAATTTTTTCTGTTCTAAAAGTAAACAAATGTAACAAGTTTTGTTTTATACTTGTGACCTGTAAATACATTTGGCATAGGAAGAACCTTGATTAGGAATAAGTTCTAGTAGCATTTGTTTTAAGGAATGAAACTCAATTAAGATTTTTAATACTTCATTATTAAAATGGATAGAATTTTAACTCTTGTGATATTTGCCAGGGAGTAAAATATCTATTTAGGCATTTACATCAAGAGGTATGAAAGTTATTACAGTAACAATATAGGCATTTGTATGAATTCTCAGTAAGAATGCAGTTGAACAGTCAAGTGCAGTGTTACTTTTGATGTCTCTTATTTTGCAGCTGGGCCAGAGGTACCTGATATATATAATTAGCTTATGTTTACATATTAACATATAGGAAATCTCTCTGCACTTGACTGTACTTGAATTTTGAACATTATTTATATTTGTAAAATAATGCTGATATTATAAATGAATTTTGTGCTTTTATGTGTATTTTGTTAAGGAAAATAAAGATGATCTGGCAGCAATTTCTTTTTGTTAAATATCTAGACTACTTCAGACAATATCTTGGTAGATGACTTAGGTACCTGAAAAGTCTTAGCAGGAAGAGCTCACAATTCAGTAAATCTATAAATTATGTTGAGAAAAATTATGGTCTTTTTATTCAAATTTGTTACCTTTCAAGTTCAGAGAATTAGTGATATTTAGAGGTTCTAATCAGAGGTTAGATTTTCCTGATTCAGGAAAACCTTAGGCCATTTGTAGTTTTTAATTTTGAGAGATAGTTTTGTGAGAATAGGCAGTTAATTACTAGTAGTTCATTGGATTTAATATGTGTATTAAAGACTAACTGGCAATTTTTTGACCCAGAATAATAATTCTTATTGTTATCTTTTCTATCTTCTTTTTATCTATTACTAAGAAAAAACTATCAAGTTATGCCAAAGGAAGGAATATACAGGAATGGTGTATATGGCAAGTATTTTTAAGTTATATATGGTTTGTTAAAAATTAAATAAAATACCATTTGTTATCATTTAAAATTTCATCTTTATGATATAATATCTTATATCTGATAGGTTTTTTAAAGGAACGCAAATGTGTTAATAGTCTGAGAGTTTTCAAGATTACAGGATTGGGCTTGAATTCTAGCTCTGCAGTCTTGGGCAAGTCACCTGACCTCACTGAGGTCATGTTTTTTCCACTTTAAAATTGGAAGAATGCCTACTTTTTGGAGTATGAGGACAATAAAAAGTAATTTATGTAGTGGGCCTAGCTGACTGTCTGATAGTAGATATTTATAGTCTTGATATCTTTGTGAAATGTGCAAGGGCTCTGAATTCTCCTTCTTGCAGATAAGGAAATGAAAAACAATATGAAATATAATTTGGCTGATCAGAATCAAGCCAAAGTTTTCTGCATAGGTTTTCTTTATCATATACATGTATATAAATGCATAGATTAAGGCAATAGGAACCTGAAAGTGTAGAATATAATAATACTACAGAATATAGTCTTTTTGATGAAGCCCATCAGTTTTTTGGTGTGTGTGTTATTGGCCCATAACACTTTAGTAACACTTTGCTGAGTCTTCTTGTTATAAAACATTCAAATTCTGAAAACTGAGTAATCTCAAAGAAATATAATTTAGTGATAGAATTAAGTAGATATCCGAAGTATCTATGGAACAAGGTTAAAATAGGTAAATTAACGTAATGGGTAACATGCTGTATTCATGTAGTACCTATTAAAATAGAAAAGTTTCTTCTGGTATTATAATAAACAATTAATGGTTGAAGAATGGTATAATGTCCTATTTCTGATTATTAAGACTAGTATAAATGAGGAAAAGCAAACTAATCAGTGCTGTGAGCTAGAGTAACCTTTACTTCCCTACTTACTAATGCTCAAAGGTCATCATCTAAACTTCTCACTATGCCATTAGCATAATCTACAATCATGTCTGGCTTTTCTCTCCGTCTCTCTTCTACCATTATGCTGTAGCCTTAGTGTGTCTTTTCAATTCTCTAACTAAGCTAAACCCTTTCCCACCTTAGGTCTAAGTTTAAATGTTCTTTCCTCAAGAGACATGCCCTCCCAAGGTCTGTATCTAAAGCTGGTCTCTGCCTTTTACTCGATCCTGTCACTTTATCTGTTATTATAATCTGTAAGTATTTTATCTGTTTATTAGTTTACTGTATTCAAGACTTAAGAGTCTTTGTGTGCAAGGTTCTGTCTTATTTACCTTTGTACCTCCAGAGCCTGGTACAATGTTTGACACATTTATTATTTATTATGTGAATGAATAACTTTGTTGCTAAATTCAGCAAAAACTCAATTCTTACCTTATTCCATTGACACTCTTAGGTGCTCCCTTTTGTTTGAAACACTTTTTTCATTTGGCTATTGAGTTCTTACACTATTGTTCTCTTATTCCTCTGCCCCTTTTCTCTCAGTGTCCTTTGCAGGTTTCTCTTCCTCTGTCCATCATTTACATGTTGGTGTTTCACCTTTCTACCTTGTCAGCATTTCTTCACTCTGTGTAGTCTCTCTCTAAAGGCTCTCATCAAACCCCATGGACTTAATTACCATCTGTCTCTCTCATTCTCACATCTTCAGCCTTGATCTCTTTCCTTCACTTATAGAGTGATAGATACACCTGCCTACTGGAATGAATGTCTCTCCCAATCAATTTATTAAAAAGTGAACACTATTTTCTCCTTCAAAACCTTCAGAAAGTTTCTATGTTTCAGTTTAATTTCTGTGTTTCTCATCTTATCAAATAGTGCTACTATGCAAACTAGAAACTAGAGTTTGTCCACTCATTCCTTTCCCCCTTTTCCTGTACTTTAACTGTCAATTTCTGTTTCCTAAGCATCTTTCAGTTATACTCTCATTTCTCCATCCCATTAATGTTACATTAATGATAGTAAACATTTGCATTCTTACTATGTACCAAGCAACATGCTAACTATTGTGTGAGTATTATTTGTTCCTTGGCAACAACCCTATGAGGATTTTTTTCCTCTGGATTATAGATAGGAAAACATATTATAGAGAGTAAGCCACTGGATAAATGAAAAATCCGAGATTTGAATGCAGGCAAATGACTTTAGGTGGCTCTGACCGTAAAGAATCTGTCTGCAATGCAGGAAACCCAGGTTCAATCCTTGGGTCAGGAAAATTCCCTGGAGAAGAGAATGGCTACCTACTCCAATATTCTTGTCTGGAGAATTCCATGGATGGAGCAGCCTTGTGGGCTACAGTCCATGGGGTTGCAAAGAGTCAGACACAACTGAGCAACTAACACATACACACACATATGACTTTAGAAGTCTCACTTCTTATTACTGTTGTACTGCCTTCTAATTCAGGCCTCCTCATCTCAAAACTGTTTCTTAACAGGTTTCCTTGTTTCCAGTCTTGTCCATGGCTATCTGTTCTGTCTACTTCAGCCTGAAAGAGTTTTCATAATTGGAAAACAAATGGTGTCGTGCCATTGCTTAAACCCTTTAATTATTCCTCACTGTTCTTAGCATGAGGTCCAAAGTTACCCATACGGCTTACAAAGCCTGTGTAACTTTGCTCCTAGTTTCTTCTGGCATTTCTCACTGCAACTGCTGCCACTGTTCCTCTGCCCCTGTGCCCATATACTTTTAGTACAGCTATACTGTGTTCTCTTTTTTGAATGCAGTGTTTTTTCCTAATCCCCTGGTCTCCTGGTGCTCTTCCTCTGCCTGGGGCATCTTCCCACTTGCACAGACAGGAGGACACTCAGTTGTTGGATTCAAGTGAAATAGTTCCAGTCAGAATCTAAGTTTAGAAATCTTGCTAATTATTAAGCTATGCTCTTTATTCTTGTACTTGGTCTTTCTCATTACCAGGCAAGAATACAGGAGTGGGTGGCCATTCCCTTCTCTGGGGGATCTTCCAAAACCAGGGATCAAATCTGGGTCTCCAGCATCGCAGGCATATTCTTTATTGTCTGCGCCACTCGGGAAGCCCAATGCATTGGACACAGAATCACTATTGTTTGCTGAACATAACTGAATCTGAAGAGCTATCGTTTCATGTAGTGAGGGAGAGGTTCTAATTATATAATGATTTTCATTAAACATTGTATGCTGGGTGCTGGAAATACTAAATGTCTTACATGAAGTCATGGGGAGAGTTAGCACTTAAGCAAGTCAGAACTCAAATCTCAGCTCTTAATGTAGGATGCTTTATATTAAACCACTGTTTTTATACTGCCAATCATTATTGGTATTAGAGTTTATGTATTTAAAATATATAACATGTTTATTTCTATTTCCAGCTGACAGTAACTACTTAACTATCTTAAAACTTATTTTTTTCCTTTATATTACCTTATAGTATTACTCTACAATAATGCCTGTTGGATTGTGCTCAAATCAGTTAGTGGAAGGGTCAAAGAATGAGGATAATTTGTGGAATTATAGCAATTTTGAGACAATTATGGATACAGATCTGCTTTAGAAAATTGAAAGAAAATAATGTGGTGTCATCTAGTATAACATCAATTCATTGTAAGAATTATAGAAGAGATTTACATATAGTTTATGAACTCTTAGAGCTATTAAAATAATAAAGGTATTTACATGAAGACAGACCAAGATAGAGATGATTGTGAATTGCCAAATCTTACAGTTTGTAATTTGACTTGTTTTAGAATTATTAAAGACCTAAATATATTGACTCTACCAAATTAGTATATTGTCATCCTGGTTATTTAACTTATATACAGAGTATATCATGTGAAACGCTGGGCTAGATGAAGCACAGGCTGGAGTCAAGATTGCCAGGAGAAATACCAATCACCTCAAATGTGCAGATGACACCACCCTCATGGCAGAAAGCAAAGAGGAACTAAAGAGCCTCTTGATGAAAGTGAAAGAGAGTGAAAAAGCTGGCTTCAACCTCAACATTCAAAAAATAGATCATGGCATCTGATCCTGTCACTTCACGTCAAATAGAGGGGAAAAAATGGAAGCTGACAGACTTCATTTTCCTGGGCTTCCAAATCACTGCAGATGATGATTGCAGCCATGAAATTAAAAGACGCTTGCTCCTTGGAAGAAAAGCTATGCCAATCTAGACAGCATATTAAAAAGCAGAGACATTACTTTGGGAACAAAGGTCCATTTGGTCAAAGCTATGGTTTTTCCAGTAGTCATGTATGGATGGGAGAGTTGGACTATAAAGAAAGAAGGCTGAGTGCCAGAGAGTTGATTTTTTTGAACTGTGGTGGAGAAAACTCTTAAGAGTCTGTTGGACTGCAAGGAGATCAAACCAGTAAATTCTAAAAGAAATCATTCCTGAATATTCATTGGAAGGACTGATGGTGAAGCTGAAACTCCAATACCTTGGCCACCTGATGCAAAGAGCCGCCTCACTGGAAAAGATCCGGATGTTGAGAAAGATTGCAGGCAGGAAGAGAAGGCGATGACAGAAGATGAGATGATTGGATGGCATCACCGACATGAGTTTGAGCACACTGTGGGAGATAATGAAAGACGGAAGCCTGGTGTGCTGCAGTCCATGGGGTTGCAGAAAGTTGGACACAACAGAGCAACTGAACACCACCACCAAATTAGTAAAGCAATAAAACAAAGGTTTTTGTTGTTAACTGCAAACAATAAACTAGTGTCTTAGTTTTAAATAGTTCATTGCTAGAGCTTCAGTTTCTGTCTCAGTGAAACCCAGTTGAGATAATCACACAGTAACATGGTCAGAGATAAAGAGGAACAGCTGCTAGAAAAAAGACAGGAACCCTAGTCAGTCCTCCTCATGGTCACTTGGTCAGTTGACTTTATTATGCACACACAGAAAAACAGAAGCAAATGAGACTGGTTAACAAGTGTGCTGGTGACCTTCATTAAAGTGATTTATAGCCATAGATTCAGGCTCTTGAGTTTAGACTGATACATATAGAAAAGTACATTTATTAGAATATAACCATAAGAATACAAACAAAGAATTAAAATTATTAATAAGTATAGAATTTGTATCAATCCATAATTGTATCAGCCTAATTTCTTTCCTCCTTGGAAACTAATCTACATTTTCTACTTTAATACTATTTTAAAATGGCTTTAAAAATTATTTAATAGATAGTATGTGTCCCCCCAGTTACCTTTATCAGTTAACCTTTGAATGAAACTTAGATTGCTTTCAATTTCCTATTCTTTTTCCTCCAAAGCTCCTGTTATATGTAGTTTAGTTTATACTACTCATGGGTTTTAGGAAAAGAAAATACTATCCACTTTCATAGCTCTATATTACTTGATGTTTTTTAAAACCTAGATTTTCTGTTTTATGCATTTTTCTCTTTTTTAAAAAGTATTTATGCCTTCCTTTTTTTCCCCCTTTGGCAGCAAAATTGATAGAATCTGGAAGCACTCTGAGAAGATTAAAAAGAGTTCTCAAAATCTCCCTCATAAATTAGTTTAAGTTCTTATTCCAGGATTGTATGAGAATAGGCCAAATTTTCAACTGCCAAAGACGTTTACCAGATCCCTGGCACTTGATTTAGGGAAAACTGGGAAAAATTTATTTTTGTGAAAATAAATATTTCTATCTTAAGTCTGGTTTTGAAGGATGAAGAAAGTGGGGAATTAAATGAACATTTTTTTTTTTGAATACCTGTTCTTAGTCAGGTCCTGTGCCCTGGATACTTTCATATACAATCTCATACAGCCATGTGAGGGGCTGGAATCCTGTCAAGTAGGGATTAAATGAATTCCCCCAAATTACTTAATTTTTGGATATTGTAAATGGAATTGAAACCTAGGATCTCTAAGTTCTGTCCTTTTCACTACCTATGAGCTTTCTCCTCCTCTGTTGGCTGAAAGAAATAGGCTCTTGGGTTTCTCATTTTTGTGATAACTCAATTGTTACTTCTTCAGGGCGGTCTTCTCTTAACCTAACACTTGTCAGACTTTCCACTCTGACGTACCCTCCTCTTGAAATTCTTTCATAATATTATCTTTTGCACCAGACTCTGAACTCATTGAAGTCAAGGCCATATCTGGTTTTGCTTATTACATTCCCAGTGCCTGGTGTATAGAAGAGACAATAAATTATCTGTTGAGTAGTAGTATGTGAACCTACACATATGCACAATGGGAAATACTGCTGTAGTCTTAAGTGCAGATTTTATAGTGTGAAGGATTTTGCAAATCTCAAATTATTTGAATTATTGAGAAGGGAAATGGCCAGAAGTTTGTTCCTCACAACTTAGGAAAATTTCAGCTGATGCTTTTGTCTTTTTTCCCCTTTTTTAAAAGTCCGTTGTGCACATATTGCTGTTGGAGCGTTCTAAAACACAAATTTCAAAAACTACTGTCAGGCTCATTTGTGTCTGGCCACCTCCTTAGGTGGCTTGTAAGCATGCCCTTCTTTTCTGGCCTTGTCTCCTACTATTCTCCCTCACCTTCTGACCACACTTCTGAGAGATGCCTTGCACTGATCTTCCATGATGCTACCTTTGTCAACTCTCATTTCCTGAAGAGCTAACTCTGTAATCCGAGTGACTTCTTCAACCTCCCTAAGCAGTTATTTGCTATTTGTTCCTATTGTTCTTTATATACCGTGTAGAACTTGTAATCTCCTGACCTCTTATCTATTGTCTGCCTCCCTCGTTTGATTGGTAACACAGAAGAAAGGCCATGTTGCTGTCTTATATTTCTCACTTTTACACTCCTCCAACAGAACAGCACAGATTAAAACAAAACTGAAACCTGGCATGGTGTCAGCTACCTGTCTTGTTTAGAGAATGGATTCCTGTGATAGACCTGAGTTGATCAGTTGGTATGCTACTTCTGTCTGAAACTCCAACAAATACAGGAATTGGGGATAGAAGGTGAGAAGGACTAGCTCAAGATATGAGAAAATGGAAACTGAGCACCTTGAGGGTGGGGAGGATTCATTTCGAATTCTTAATGTCTGAGACAGATGCTTAGTAACTGTGAAAGAACCAAGCTGAAGATGGCCTAAGAGCTGGTGTGCTGAGGGGGACCACAGAGTCAGAGCTCTTCCTTGATTCACGTGAGTCCGTTATTTGGGTATGATTTTTAAATTGTATCTGTTATTTGGGTTCTTCAGCAAATTTCCATTCTTGAAGATCCCTACTCTCCCCAGCCTCGATCCCATATTTTAATTACCTATGGAATGGTATTTTTAAAAAATCTCATTTTTATGTTTATTTTCTCATTTCTGACCATTTAATGTGGCAACTGACATTGTTAGAATTTTCTGGATTAAGCTGCTGGTTTTGGACATTGTATCTGTTGAAGCCCAGACACAAAAACATCTTAAAGTTGAGTACTTGAATCAAAAAAATCATTAAACATGAGGTATACTGTACATGGCAAATATAATTCAAACTTGCTTAGTGTGTTATAGTTTATGAATTATAGTCAGCTATTTTTTTTCTGAAAATGAGAAAGGCTATTTGTGCCTTAATGTCTATAGCAAGAATTATAAAGGCTTTGCCTACCTGCCAAGAGTTGACATTTTATTAAATTATAAGTAGTAGGGTTTAAAAAAATCCTTTCCTAGGAATAGATGAAATCAAATTTTGGAATGAATTTGTATTCTCAATTATGAATCTTCATACAGCCAAAGAATACATGACTTTTCAGAATAGGATGTTGTGAATTTTATAAAATGAACTGAGTATTGACTGAAATAAAATTTATACGCTTGAAACATATTTTGGGTGGATGTTGTAGACTCTTTTCAACACGATTTTTTTCTTTTGATTTTTAAAGACCTGGATTCTTTTCGATGTTTGTATGATCTTTCTTCAACAGGGCAATCTCCTGTAGTTGGGCTTGATGAAAGTCAATGGTATTTTATTTGTTTAATACAGCCACAGTCCTTACTGAAGAGTGGGGATTTTTCCTTTCCTGCTGCCATTTTCCCCCTACCCCCGCCCTCCACCCTGCCACACCTCCTCCCCTCCTCCAACCAGCAAAGGCAGGGGCAGCAGCTGTTCAGGTTTTAGTAGATTCTGGTAAGACCAATTTATCCTAGCAAACAGTTGTTAGTTTGAAACAAGCATGAATGTTCAGCACTCCTTTTAGGACAGGGTGGCACAAGACTACTAAATTGTGAGTCAGGACAGGAGTGCTGTGAGCTTCGGCTGGGCAGAGGAAAAGGGGAGCAGAGGACTTGCCTTCTAATGAAGAAGCAGAATTCTGGACTGCCTTGTGCAGATGAGTAACAAGAGGTATATGGCTGACACTTCTGTTTTCAACAGTGCCTCCTCCAATAGACATGTAAAGAATTCAATTTGTGCATTATAGGTTTTATTGTCTTTAAAGTGATTTATGTCCTTATCTGCATTATTGCCCACAAGATACTGCCCTCTGTCAGAAGGGCTGTGCTATCTAATTTTTAGACCTTTGTCTTCATTAGTACAGCAATTTTAGCTTGTGATCATTGTGCTAGCCCTCACTGATAAGCTAAGACACTGCAAGATTCATGGTACTGACATCTAACCTTGCTACTGGCTTCTTGACCCTTCTGCTTCCGAAACATGGATTCATTTTTTTTTTTTTTTAACCCACGGTAGAACTCTATCTATTTTTCACACACATTGTGGGTAGTTTAAAGGTTGATCAGAACCAAATATTGTGCTTTCAAATTTGATAATGTATGAGTACAGAAGGATGACCTTTGATACATGGTTATACATCAACATGACATGAGCAATAAATGCAGCAATTACCTTTACCTCATTGAAATGGTACTTTAGTTTTCATCTTCAGAGCAATTACTGCAAAAACAAAACAATGCATTTAAGTTCTTCTAACATTTGCAAAATAAGTATCTTTGGAAACAGTCCTAATTTATGAACTTATTTTCAATATGAGTTTGGTGTTCATAGGATGAAATAGTTCACTATCAAAAGATCTTGACATGATAATGTTAGGCAGGTTTCTGTAAATCTACTTTGTGTTTTATAAATACATGATTTTTCAAAAGGATTAAATGCTGCTTCTGTACAAGAGGTTTACCATTTGTGGTTTGAAACATTGAAGTCTGTGCCCAGTGGTCATCTAAAGGAGTATTTAATGGTGACAAGGATCTTTATGATATGATCATACACAGCTGCATGTAGCTTCTACCACTATTTATGGGATTGTTGCCCCAGTGTGTTAAATATTCATTTCTCCATTAATGAGTGCCTCCTGTGTGTCAGGCACTGGAGATGTAGAATGAGTGTGACATGGACCCTACTCTCAGGGGGTTCATTGTCTACTCAATGGTTAATCTAATAGGTCTTAAGTTCTATCTTAAGTCTCAAGATTAAGAAGCAGTAAGTTGACTTAGTAAGTCCTAAGTGAAGTATTCATAGGACTTAAAAAGTTAGGAGACCAGGTTTGCATTTTGACTTAGCCAATTTCCAGTAGTATGACCTTGTGGGGAAGTTAGGTAATCTCTCTAAACTTTGGTTTCCTTGACTTTTGAGAAATAATATGTGATGCATAGAGCTGCTGTGTAAATTAAATAGGGAAAGTGGACTAGAATGGGAAACTTCCTTTTCTACTTCCCCATCCTTTCTTTATCTTCCGATACCTCTCATCCAGTTTACTATTTCTCTATAAATTTCTCTCTTTCTGGTATAGAGGTTGTTAACAAGGATCCAGGGAGTCCAAGGGCCTCTGGAAATTTTCTGCAGAATTTTATGTGTGTATGTGCACATTTTTCTAGGAAGAGAATACATAACTTTCATCTAATCTTCAAAGGGGATCACAAGTCAGTAGAGCAGGAATGCTGCAGCTCTCTTCTGAGAGAAGAGCTAACTACCAAAGATACTAGTTAACATTCAGTTCAGTTCAGTTCAGTCGCTCAGTCGCGTCCAACTCTTTGTGACCCCATGAATCGCAGCACGCCAGGCCTCCCTGTTCATCACCATCTCTCGGAGTTCACTCAGGCTCACATCCATCGAGTCCGTGATGCCATCCAGCCATCTCATCCTCGGTCGTCCCCTTCTCCTCCTGCCCCCAATCCCTCCCAGCATCAGAGTCTTTTCCAATGAGTCAACTCTTTGCATGAGGTGGCCAAAGTACTGGAGCTTCAGCTTCAGCATCATTCCTTCCAAAGAAATCCCAGGGTTGATCTTCAGAATGGACTGGTTGGATCTCCTTGCAGTCCAAGGGACTCTCAAGAGTCTTCAGCACCACAGTTCAAAAGCATCACTTCTTCAGCGCTCAGCCTTCTTCACAGTCCAACTCTCACATCCATGCATGACCACAGGAAAAACCATAGCCTTGACTAGACGGACCTTAGTCAGCAAAGTAATGTCTCTGCTTTTGAATATACTATCTAGGTTGGTTATAACTTTTCTTCCAAGGAGTAAGTGTCTTTTAATTTCATGGCTGCAGTCACCATCTGCAGTGATTTTGGAGCCCCCCAAAATAAAGTCTGACACTGTTTCCACTGTTTCCCCATCTATTTCCCATGAAGTGATGGGACCGGATGCCATGATCTTCATTTTCTGAATGTTGAGCTTTAAGCCAACTTTTTCACTCTCCTCTTTCACTTTCATCAAAAGGCTTTTTAGCTTCTCTTCACTTTCTGCCATTAAGGGTGGTGTCATCTGCATATCTGAGGTTATTGATATTTCTCCCGGCAATCTTGATTCCAGCTTGTGTTTCTTTCAGTCCAGCGTTTCTCATGATGTACTATGCATAGAAGATAAATAAGCAGGGTGACAGTATACAGCCTTGATGTGTACTCCTTTTCCTATTTGAAACCAGTCTGTTGTTCCATGTCCAGTTCTAACTGTTGCTTCCTGACCTGCATACAGATTTCTCAAGAGGCAGGTTAGGTGGTCTGGTATTCCCATCTCTTTCAGAATTTTCCACAGTTTCTTGTGATCCACACAGTCAAAGGCTTTGGCATAGTCAAGAAAGCAGAAATATATGTTTTTCTGGAACTCTCTTGCTTTTTCGATGATCCAGTGGATGTTGGCAATTTGATCTCTGGTTCCTCTGCCTTTTCTAAAACCAGCTTGAACATCAGGGAGTTCACGGTTCACGTATTGCTGAAGCCTGGTTTGGAGAATTTTGAGCATTACTTTACTAGCGTGTGAGATGAGTGCAATTGTACAGTAGTTTGAGCATTCTTTGGCATTGCCTTTCTTTGGGATTGGAATGAAAACTGACCTTTTCCAGTCCTGTGGCCACTGCTGAGTTTTCCAAATTTGCTGGCATATTGAGTGCATCACTTTCACAGCATCATCTTTCAGGATTTGAAACAGCTCCACTGGAATTCCATCTCCTCCACTAGCTTTGTTTGTAGTGATGCTTTCTAAAGCCCACTTGACTTCACATTCCAAGATGTCTGGCTCTATATTAGTGATCACATCATCATGATTATCTGGGTCTTGAAGATCTTTTTGCACAGTTCTTTCGTGTATTCTTGCCACCTCTCCTTAATATCTTCTGCTTCTAATGTTTAATAATAATAATAATAAAACAATTGAATCTCAAGATCCTTTTATTCAGGCATTAGAGGATCCATCAAATTATCCCCATGGCCAGAAGCTATATGTGAGGTACGAAGCAGCAGTGCCACAGCAGTGGCAAAATTAGTATAAAAATGGAACTGAAGTTAAATGTGTGAGTCTTGAATGTTTTAAGATTGCTGATAGCTTTATCAGTGATCACTTTGAGATCTGAGAATTGCTTAAAACTCATCAGGTTAGTGAGATTGAATTTTGGAAATAAGATAGGGGTATTGTAAGGAATCACAAGGTATCTTACTGGTTTTGATGTTATAAATAAAGTTTTACCACTCTACCCCAAACAGCTACTTGTTCCCTCCCCTCAACCCAGGAACTTCCTGCTCATGAAATGATGTCATAAAATTAGCTTTCCACCAATACTTGTCTGTCTCCCTCTCTTGGTTTTTAATACAGGAAATTTCAAGTACAATGATCAAAAATTTAAAAGCTATTTTCACTGCATTCTATCACTGTAACACATTAACTGCTTTCTCTTCCTTATGTTTCCTTTCACTCTTTATACCTATTAGCTTATGTATGTGCTTTATAAATTGGTAGAAACACAGTTGCATTCTTTATTGTTTTTGTCCGTGCTGGGTATTCACAGCCTTTTCTCTAGTTGCGGTCAGCGGGGGCTGAAGTGCACGGGCTTCTCTCTGCAGTGGCTTTTCTTCTCATGGAGCATAGGCTCTAGGGCGCACAGGCTTCGGTAGCTGTGGCTCCTGGGCTCCAGAGCGTAGGCTCAGTAATTGTGGCACACGAGCTTAGTTGCTCTGTGGCATCTGGGATCTTCCTGGATGGATAAGGGATGGAACCTGTGTCTCCTGCTTTGGCAGGTGGATTCTTTACCACTGAGCCACCAGGGAAGCACCCACTGCCCCGTCCCCATGCAGTTGTATTCTTAAACCAAACTGTGAGCAAGAAGCTTTCTGTGGTGTTCCACTTGTTTAGCTTTTCTCACATGAACTGTTATGAAAATCTTGAATCAATTATTGACCATTCCATAGCACCTGAAGCCATGGGCATTTGGTCACTGGAAGAGATCTGAACCCTTAACCCTTTACAGGCCATGAACAGCTGTCAAGTGGTAATGAGTTTTTCCTTTACACTCAAGCAAAAGCAGGCTGAAGGCTTGAATGCCTGGTTTTACTCCTTTCCCTATCATCTCTGCTTACCTTAAGTTTGTACATTTGCTTTGTGGGTCTAAACCTATTGCATTTGCAAGTGAGTTCCATCCCAGAATTAATTATGACAGTGAAAAAAGTAGATGATCAAAATGTTCAGGAGTGGGCAAGTTTTTAAATAACGCATTTAAATATTTTTGAAGTATTTTTAATAAAATACTCAAGATTTGACATTAAGAGAAACATGGATATAAAGTTACAAGGTGTATATACAGTCTGGTCTCATATACAAGTATATGAAAATAAAACTATATAAATATAGATCTATCTATAAATAGATACAGATGTATGAGAGGGAGGGGTTTATACAAATATAACAAATTTTAACTGATCATACTGAGTTTTAGTATGTATTACTCTGTTTTTTTATCCTTTCCCCAAACTTTCCCAAACTGAGTATCAAGAATGTGCATTACTTTTAGAAAGTCTAATTTTTAAATTAAAAATCTAGAGTAATGAGCTCCAACAAATCACTGTGTTACAGAAAGATTTTTAATTCAAGTTAATAGTTCTGTTATTCCCAAATTCAGAACATTTTTGTATGTGCATATTCTGGGGAAACAGTTCATTTTCAAAAAGGCAGAGAAAAAAGTGAGTTTCTCTGGGCAGTAAAAACATAGAGGTCTCTGTTAAGTTACTTTGGAATAAAGAAAAATGAATGTTTTATAAAAAATATGGAGTTAGAAATTAGGAAGGAATTTGAGAAACTTAGATTTTTTTCCTTTCAGCGGCTTGAATAAAGTGCTCTCCACCTAAGTAGAATGGTTTGGAGGCCCTGGTACATCTACACACTTTCTCCTCCTTCCTTTATTTGCACAAAGCCATACACAGCTCAGAGAAGGTGATGGCACCCCACTCCAGTCCTCTTGCCTGGAAAATACCATGGGCGGAGGAACCTGGTAGGGTGCAGTCCATGGGGTCACTAAGAGTCGGACACGACTGAACAACTTCGCTTTCACTTTTCACTTTTATGCACTGGAGAAGGAAATGGCAACCCACTCAAGTGTTCTTGCCTGGAGAATCCCAGGGACGGGGGAGCCTGGTGCGCTGCCGCCTGTGGGGTAGCACAGGGTGGGACACGACTGAAGCGACTTAGCAGTATACACAGCTCATTAATTCCTTTAATTAAGAGGAATGAATCAAAAGGTTTTTGTCTTCTAATAAGTAGTTGCTTTATTTTTATGTAATATGACACCATAATCTTTAATCTTTCCTTAATATATTTCTTTGGAAATCTCACAAGTTATGGAGACTGCTTTTTATGGATGGTTAAATAAGTTCCTAAAACTGGGTTCTGATAAACATTTAGAAATAATCACAAATACAGAATACAGTGATGTATTTAGTGCAGATTGCTCTAGAATCGTCATGTGATAGCAGTTATAGCAAAATCTGACTCAAGCTTCCCAAACTGAGAATTTGTGGCAATTTGTGAGAGAGATGAGAATGAACTTCATGATTTAGAGAATTAGATAGGTAAATTTATAATACATTTAGAGCTTTATAGAAATATTTACTTTTTGGGGAGTTATTTTAAATGTCTATTTATGTAAGTAGTGTACCTGGAGGCCCCTCTGATGTGCTGGTTTTCTACTAGGGAAACCATAATTGACTGAAAGTTTAATATATATCCAACCTGCTATAAGACATCTTATATATACAGTGTAATTTGATCCTTAGAAGAATTCTTTGAAATAGAAAATTGTTTATCTCCATTCTTTAGATAAGGAAATTGAGGTTCCAGGAAATTCAATAACGCATCAAAGGTCACACAGCTGATTAGTGGCAAACACAGGATTTGAACCTAGGTTGATCCATAAATGAACCTTCCCTGGTGGCTCATAGGGTAAAGAGTCTGCCTGCAGTGTAGAAGACCTGGGTTCGATCCCTGGGTCAGGAAGGTCTCCTGGAGAAGGAAATGGCAACCCACTTCAGGATCCTTGCCTGGAAAATTCCGTGGACGGAGGAGCCTGGCAGGCTATAGTCCATGCGGTCACAAAGAGTCAGACACGACTGAGCAACTTCACTTTCACTTGATCCACAAATGTTTCACTATATTGCATCATTCCAGTCTTACCTATTTGTTCAAATTTACTTTTTACCAGCAATATTCTCTTTACCTTGTCTACATTAAAGCGATTAAAATATCCTGTAATAATTGTTCATAGTAATACTCTGAGGGAAATCTTGAAGAGTCTTTTGGTAAGATGAACACTCCTTGGGTTGTCCAGATTTTGTGAAACAGTATTGGAGATGTTACTATTATTTTAGAAGCTAAAAAGAATATGGTACCGCTTGCTAGCTCCTCCTCTGCTTAGTTAGTTAGGGGCAGTATGCATTCTTTCCGCTTTCACTGTTAGCTCTGTCTCTTTTGTGCTACCATACAGAGTTGAGTTGATTCATGACAAAAACAGAAAAGGTGATTACTAGTTGCTCTGTACATAAATTACCAATCTATTCTTGGTATTAGGTGAATTTCTAAAACCAACATTCAAATTATTTGATTCTGTGCCATTAAAAAAATTGTCTTCCCATTGAGATTTTTACTGAAAGCACTGAGAAATATTTAAAAAGATGTCTATCAAAGTCTTTTTCTGAGTACATGTCAAATGCTTATTTGATAAGGATGAATATTTCTTCCTGGATCTCACTATCACTGAGGGACTAATTGTCTCTTACACACCTTCAACTCTCACTTAGAATGGTGCTTGGCAAGCAGTATGTTCTTCATGAGTGTTTGCTGAACTGGAATTGTTTCTTAGCAGGACATTGTGCCTCTGATATAGATTATCTGAAATTTAATATTTTTGAATGAAATGAAGAAACCTTGATTTTGAATTTCTTTGTGCCTCTAGGTCTTCAGCTGATGCCAGGGAGGGAAGGGTATTGACTGCTGCTGTCCACAGCTCCCACACCTTGGATTTTACCTAGAGATCTAGGCGCTAATGACCAGCTGCCTTTATTTAACCTTTGGTTACATGCACTGGCCTCACGAAGGACCTCACACTTGTCAGCTGCCTTTCTAGGCCCTTGCCCCCTCCTTCCTCTCCCTTCCTTCTGTGATCATCCTTTGCTGACCTGCATCCCCAGGACTTTGCATGTCCTATTCTATTGAATTTGGGGTATCAGCTTTCCCCCCAGTCCTTTATGGATTTTGCATGGAGTTTTCATGACTCTGATTCTTATGTGTAATTCATGCACTGTGATGTTCCTATTTACAAAGAATATGCTTTCTACAAACTTCTACTAACACATGTTGCTGTTAGACATTTATCACCAGATGTTTGGGAAGGCAGGTAAGGAAGTAGTTCTGGGCTGTAAGACTCAGGCCCTCCCAGGAGAGTTGGAAGGAAGTGGGACGTCCTGTTGCTTCCAGTCACTTTAACAGGCCTGGCCTCTCTTGATGTTTCCCAAGAGTAATCTGAGGCCACCTCCATCAGCTTTCACAGGATGTGACATCTCTCCTAGCAGCCTAGGGAGTGCTGGTTTTCACGCTATATTCCACAAATCCCCTAGACTCCACAAGTCCTGTCATTCCTCAAACATTTGACTTATCTTCTAATGTGGATGTGTAGTAACTTTAAAAAATGTATACACAATGTATTTAACAATTTTTAACACTGAAGGCCACTAATTTGTGTTCTCAGTGATGGAATGATTTCATAATACATAAATGTTGTAAATTAGAATTTATAAAATAAATTCATTTGTAACAGATATTGGCAGTCTCTGTGGGCAGCCTTTAATCTCACTCCATGCTGTTCAGACATGAGCTCTATACTTCTCTCAGATTGCAGCCCGTCTCATCTCTCCTCTGGGTTATTTGTAACAGGCACTCATTCACTACTCACAATCCATTCCTAGCAGCAGCCAAAGTAAGCCTATTAGGAGAGTGTGATGACTCCTCTACTCAAAAACTTCCCCACATTTTCCCATCCTTTTGTCCCAGGTGTCACTAGTGGTTAAGAACCTGCCTGCCAATGCAGGAGTTCAATCCCTGGGTTGGCAAGATCCCTTGGAGGTTGGGATGGCAACCAACTCCAGTATTCCTGCCTGGAGAATCCCATGGACAGAGGAGCCTGGCGGGCTACATAGGGCTGAGACCGAATCGACTTAGCACGCATGTTATTGTTTTGTTTTTTAATTGAGATATAATTGACACATAGCATTGTATAAGTTTAAGATGAACAATGTGTTGATTTGATATAAATTGTAAAATGATTACCACTATACTATTAGCTACTTTTCCATCCTATCAAATGGTTACCATTTCTTTTTGTGGTGAAAAAGTTAAGATCTACTCTCTTAGCAATGTTCTAGCATATGATATAGCATCATTAGCTACAATCACCATGCTGTGTATTAGATCCCCCAAATTGTTCATCTATCTCTGGAAGTGTATAACCTTTGACCATTATCTCCCCATTTCTCTCGCCATCCCCAAACCCTGGTAACAACCACTCTACTCTCTGTTTCTCTGAGTTTGTCTTTTTAAAACTATTAAGTGATATCATACAGTATTTTTCTTTCTCTGGCTTATTTCACTTAGAATAGTGCCCTCAGGGTCCATTCATGTTGTTGTAAAGGACAGGATTTCTTCCCACTTATGGGTGGATGATATTTCATTGTGTATATAACACATCATCTTTGTCCATTCATCTGTTACAGGCATTGAAGTCCATAGTTTAGGTTCACAGTTCCTCATACTACCTAGAGTAAAAGCCCAAGACATTGCAATGGCTTATAAAGTCCTACACTACCTGCCCTCACCCCTGCTTGATGTTCTTGTTCTAATTGTCTCGTCTCTCTTTGGCTTTGCCGCCCTCCTTGGTCTTCCTCCAACATGCCAGCCATTCTCCTGCCTCAGAGCCTTTTTTTTCTTAATGGTCCTCTGTCTTAAACATTTTTGCTTAGCTGGACACTCCAACCCCAGGTCTTTACTCAAATATTAACCTGCCTTCCCTAACCTGACAGCACCTTCCTTAAAATATCCCTCCATTCCCTTTCCTGCTTTTTTTTCTTCTATTAAAATTGTCTAAAACTTCTCTATTGTCATTAACATTCAATAGCAGTATTATCACCATCTAATGTACTATATATTTGGCATCTTCATTTTGCAATTCTTCCTCCTGTAGAAAGTAATCCATGTTGCCAGAAACTTCTGAATGTTTTGTTCCCTGCTATATTCCCTGTAGAGAGCAGTTGGTAGTTATCAATAAATATTTATGTTCTCTAGGAATAATCCACGAGCCCCAGAACATTAGTAAATAAACTAGATTTTTCTGGAATTTGCGGGGGAGATGGACAAGATGGTTTATGTCCAAGGGGGAGAGTCTCCTTTCAATTACTCCTTTCCTGAGAATAGAGACCAAATTGTTTTGACTTGAGATATGCTCTCCCTAGATATCACTATAAACAGATGATTTTAGGTCTGTACAACATATAATCAAGCAGATTAAATGATAATGTTTATGAAGATCTGAGAGTGAGATGTGCCATAATGCACAAGTCAACTGGATTTTGGAGGAAAAAGGATTTATGAAAATTCTTTTTAACATTATCTGAAATGCAATGATCTAGATAAGCTAAATAATGTATTTTTTCTCTATTTTTCCTAACCCCCAACTACCAACTACCTCCCTCCTCATCTCCATCCCCATCCCTCAGCTGATGAAGTAAAGCCAAACTTATTGTCCAAATGGTGGATTACCTAAGTCATTTGCTTTTACCTCGTGACTTTTCTTGGAGAAGGAAATGGCAACCCACTCCACTATTCTTGCCTAGAGAATCCTTTGGACACAGAAGTCTGGTGGGCTGCTGTCCATGGGGTCATGCAGAGTTGGATACGACTGAAGGGACTTAGCATGCATGCATGTATTGGAGAAGGAAATGGCAACCCACTCCAGTGTTCTTGCCTGGAGAATCCAAGGGACAGAGGAACCTGGTGGTCTGCCATCTATGGAGTCGCACAGAGTCGGACACGACTGAAGCGACTTAGCAGCAGCAGCAGCAGCAGCAGCAGCAGCAGCAGCAGCATGCCTTTTCTGTTTATAGGCTTTTGGCCAATTCTGTTGTTCCCCACCTGGAATGGCAATATGAAAACAATTAAAGTAATTAACATTATCACTTATGGTAAAAAGTTGGGCGGGGAAGAAAACAATTATTGACTAAAAGTTGGAGGGTCTGCATGGATTGTCTTTCCATGTATTTTGTTAGCACATATAATTGATAGCAATATTAAGGCATTAAAAATATTATTTACTTCCTGGTTTGCATTATTAGCTCACATGTATTTCATTAACACTCTTGAGCAAGAGTGATACATAGCAACAAGTGAGCTTTCTTTACCAGCCATTGTGCAAAGTTAGCATGTAGCTATTTTTAAGACTGATCTACTAGTACATGTAAATGTAAACACCTCTGTATGCTATGGTGACATCTATAAGTAATTGAAAGCTCGGCATAAAAGTTGTGTCCAGCCTAAAGACCACTCTCAGTTAAAAGGTTAATCCTTTTAATAGTTAAATAGGCTGCCCTCTCAGACACATCTCAGAGAAGAGAATTTATTAGGTATAATCTCATTGGGTATGCAAGATAAATAACCTCATTAAAACTAAAATGTGAAGGAGATGCAGTACTATTCAAATAGGGCAAAAAGGGGCCAACAAGGTAAAACAAGCAGTTATGGAAAGTCAACCACTGCTTTTATTTTGTGTTTCATGTTTTGTACTGAATAAGCAGATTAAAAGGGTGAACTGCTTAGCATCAAGAAGACCCTAAAAGAAAAAGGCCTGGATAAATTCTTTTGGTGAAAACGCAACAGATCAGAGCATAGCCTGTTGACCATGCATTAGCTGAATAATCTCAAAGAGTGGAAATGCTGGTTTCCAAGAGTGTTCTTTAAAGGGCTATAAATGAAGTGATCCTTCCTGGTTCTAAAACCCTAATAGACCTTGAACACTTGTTTTCCCAAAGCATGGGTACCCCTGATGGATGACTTGACTGTCTTTTTATTTGACTAAGCTCCCTTGTTATGTTGGAATTTCAAGATCATTATTTCTCTAGGAAAAATTTCTCTTCCACGTAAGGTACTGAGCAACGCCCTAGAACTAGAATATCTCTCAGTTGTGTCTGACTCTTTGCAGCCCCATGGACTGTAGCTGCCAGGTTCTTCTGCCCACTGCCATCTATTTCATCTGTTTTGTTATTGTTTTTAGTTGCCCAGTCATATCTGACTTTTATACCATGGACTAGCCCTCTGGGCTCTGTGGGATTTCCCATGCAGAAATTTCCCTTGGCATGGTCCATGGGATTTCCTAGGCAAGAACACTGGAGTGGGTTGCCATTTCCTTCTCCAGGGAGTCTTTCTGACCCAGGGACTGAACCCGCATCTCCTACATTAGCAGTGGATTCTTTATGGCTGGGCCACCAGGGAAGCCCTATTGTAGTTTACCTACAGTTTTTCCAGGGAAATCTGTAGTGGTTCTAAAATAAGAATTAGCTTTTATGCAACTGGTATTTAGGACAATGAGGCCAGTATAACTCAGAAGTCATGTTGGTCATACATGATTTCCCTCAGATTATTAATGTTTTGCATCACTAAACAATAGTAGCTGAATGCAGCAAGTTAGAAGAACATAGAATATAGAAAGTAAAAGTGTTAGTTGCTCAATTGTGTCTGACTCTTTGTGACCTCGCGCACTGTAGCCTGCCAGGCTCCTCTGTCCATGGAAATCTCCAAGGCAAGTATACTGGAGTGGGGAGCCATTCCTTTCTCCAGAGGAACTTCTCGACCCAAGGATCTAACAGTGGTCTCTTGCATTGCAGGCAGATTCTTTACCATCTGAGCCACCAGAGAAGCCCCATAGAAATAGGACCTACGGCCAAACTATGTTGAAAGAAGACCAACCTGTGAACAGCTTGGCTATGTGCTTTGTCTTAGAAGTGCTGAGTGGGTGGTTCTCTCTGATCCTTGGGTATTTTGCTCTTGTCTCCTCAAATAAGCAGCCTCTGTCTTTTATTTTATCCCTTCTAGCAAGCTGTCTAGTTTCTCTCTCTCTCTTTTATTGTGGTAAAAATATATATTTTTTTTTTTTTTGATGTCTGATCTTATTTATTTGTAATTCTTAGAATATCTCATTTTTGACTGGACTCAGACTTAGAAGTAGAAGCTCTCAGAGAGGACAGCCTCTGTCTCTTGGCAATCTGTTCCTGCCATTTTTCTTTGCCCTCCTTCATTCTCTTGGCCAAAAGTTTAGCATATTGTGCAGCCTCTTTATTTTCCTTAGTACACTGTTTCTTCAGAGCAATACGCCAGGGTTTGTGTTGCAGAACTTGTGGAGTCATGAGACGCTGAATCTTGGGTGCTTTAATCCTATATTTCTTACCATCTTTGTTTAGGGACTTTCGTACAACATATTGGCAGACATCATCTTCTTTAGAGAGATTGAAAAGTTTGCGGATTCTGCTAGCTCTTTTGGGACCCAGGCGACCAGGCACTGTAGTATCAATGAGTCCAGGAATATCCTTCTCCCCTTTTTCACGATGACCAAATTGAGAACACTCAGATTGGCATCCACAATGCAACCCCGTACAGATTTGCGCTTTCTCTCTCCAGTCCTCCTTGGTCTGTAACAGGACTGCCCCTTACTCAGAAGCAGGTGAACTTGGCCGTGGGTCAAGATACCCTGCTTCATGGGGAAACCCTGCTTATCATTCCTGCCACTGATTCGGACCACATAACCCTTCCATTCTTCACCCAGAGCGTCAGCAGCAACTTCTGTGGCCATATGCTTTTCGTAGAAGGTATGAAGTTTTCGTTCATCATCCACTTCAATGAGCTTCTGGCAGCCAGTGGCCGGGAAATAGATGTTCAGCTTCATTCTGAGGCGGCCCACAGCCTCCGAGGCGCCATGAAAAAGAGCTATATGTTTTTTTTTAAAGAGGTAAAAATTCCTGTGTTTACAGTGGTCTTTTAGGAAGTTAACTTGAGCTTTAAAAAACTGAAAATATTTTTATTAGGTTTATTATTCTTTGTGTTGGTATTTTTATTACAAATTGCTTAAATTTGGAGTGGTTTGCTACTACTTTTTTCCCTATAAATCCTGTGACTGCAGAATGCAAGTATCTTTTGAAACACATATATCTCTTATAACAGTTGCTGCTGCTGCTAAGTTGCTTCAGTCATGTCCAACTCTGCAACTCCATAGACGTCAGCCCACCAGGCTCCCCCATCCCTAGGATTCTCCAGACAAGAACACTGGAGTGGGTTGCCATTTCCTTCTCCAATGCATGAAAGTGAAAAAGTGAAAGTGAAGTCGTTCAGTCGTGTCCAACTCTTTGCGACCCCATGGACTGCAGCCTACCAGGCTCCTCCATCCATGGGATTTTCCAGGCAAGAGTACTGGAGTGGGTTGCCATTTCCTTCTCCACTCTTATAGCAGAAGAGCCTTTATTTGATTTTCTTAACACATGTTGCATGGATGTCATAACTGATCATGTTCAGGACTTGTCCTAGGAAGCTACACTAAGGTTGGAACTGCTGCTGCTGCTGCTAAGTCACTTAGGATCACCTACAAAGAACATAACAGGAAGAAGTTCTGAGATCAGCCAGGAGACGTGCTGAAGTTTTTTTTTTTTTTGTTTTTAAATTGAAGGCTAGTTGCTTTACAGAATTGTGTTGGTTTCTGCCAAACATCAACATGAATCTTACTGAAGTTTTGTGGGTTCACAAGTGTCAAAGTTCAGAAGCCTCACAACTATCACTCTTGGTGCAATGTTCTTATTCCTCTGGCTTCTCCTACTTCCAATGAATCAGTTCAGTTCAGTTGCTCAGTTGTGTGTGACTCTTTGCAACCCTATGGACTGCAGCATGGCAGCCCCTGTCATCACTAACTCCTGGAGTTTACTCAAACTCATGTCCACTGGGTTGGTAATGCCATCTAACCATCTCATCCTCTGTCGTCCCCTTCTCCTCCTGCCCCCAATCTTTCCCAGCATCAAGGTCTTTTCCAGTGAGTTAACTCTTCACATGAGGTGGCTACAGTACTGGAATTTCAGCTTCAGCATCAGTACTTCAAATAAATATTCAGGACTGATTTCCTTTAAGATGGACTGGTTGTGTCTCCTTGCTGTCCAAGGGACTCTCAAGAGTCTTCTCCAACACAACAGTTCAAAAGCATCAATTCTTTGGCACTCAGGTTTCTTTATAGTCCAGCTCTCATATCCATACATGACTACTGGAAAAACCAGAGCTTTGACTAGATGGACCTTTGTTGGCAAAGAAATGTCTCTGCTTTTAATATGCTGTCTACATTGTTCATAATTTTTCTTCCAAGGAGTAAGCATCTTTTAATTTCATGGTTGCAGTCACCATCTGCAGTGACTTTGGAGCCCCCAAAGTCTGACACTGTTTCCATTGTTTCCCCATCTATTTGCTATAAAGTGATGGGACTAAATGCCATGCTCTTCGTTTTCTGAATGTCGAGTTTTAAGCCAACATTTTCACTCTCCTCTTTCACTTTCATCAAGAGGCTCTTTAGTTCTTCTTTGTCATCTGCATATCTGAGGTTATTGATATTTCTCCCGGCAATTTTGATTCCAGCTTGTGTTTCTTCCAGTCCAGCGTTTCTCATGATGTACTCTGCATATAAGTTAAATAAGCAGGGTGACAATATACAGCCTTGACGTACTCCTTTTCCTATTTGGAACCAGTCTGTTTTTCCATGTCCAGTTCTAACTGCTTCCTGACCTGCATACAGATTTCTCAGGAGGCAGGTAAGGTGGTCTGGTGTTCCCATCTCTTGAAGAATTTTCCACAGTTTGTTGTGATCCACACAAAGGCTTTGGCCTAGTCAATAAAGCAGAAATAGATGTTTTTCTGGATTTTTCTTGCTTTTTCGATGATCCAACAGATGTTGGCAATTTGATCTCTGATTCCTCTGCCTTTGCTAAATCTAGCTTGAATTCTGAAAGTTCATAGTTCGTGTACTGGTGAAGCCTGGCTTGGAGAATTTTGAGCATTACTTTGCTAGCATGTGAGATGAGTGCTGTGAAAGTGCTGCACTCAGTATGCTAACAAATTCTGAAAACTCAGCAGTGGCCACAGGACTGGAAAAGGTCCTTTTTCATTTCAATCCCAAAGGCAATGCCAAAGAATGCTCAAACTACTGCACCATTGCACTCACCTTGCAAAGAGTTGGATATGACTGAGCGACTGAACTGAACTGAACTGAACTGAGGCTTATAGGGTGACTTCTCTGAACTTTCCTGCAACCAGTAAGAATATTTTTGGTGTCAAGAATATAGTTTGCTTAACACACAATGAAGCCTCTTTTCTAACCCTTTTCAGTTACAAAATAATTCTATATTTTCCAAGTAGGATTTTTATTTCCATCTCCGTACCCCTAGCCTTCCCCTGCACTCAGGCCTCTTGCTCTGTCCTGTGATGCTTTCACTCATTACTAACTGGGCAGGTCACATGGACATGATCTCATGGATGCTATTTCAGTTCAATAAACATATATTGAACACCTATGACATGTAGGGCATTCTGCAAAGCAGTTTCAGTTAAGTCTCCCAGATCAGAAGTTGGTGTCTTAGAGACCTTCTAAAAGGTAATGCATTAACCCAAGACAGCAACCAGATGAAACAGAGCCTCAAGTATTCCTGAAACATCTCCTTAAATTTCTTCAGGGACACACCCTGGTATTTTCCTGGATGACCTACTCGCTATAGTGTCTACAAACAAGCTAGGAGCCAAGAGAAGAAAAGTGGGGAGCTGATGGGCATCCATACTTCAGAAGCTATTCCTTTATTCAATAACTGGTTTCATCCTTGACATTAGTTTAATGATTTGTGTGTGCTGGGCAAGTATATGTTCAATTATTCTGCAAGGACCATGAAAACTTCAGTGTCCCAACAACTAAAATTCTCTGTGTTGCAAAGCCACTCAAGCTGGCCTGGAATAATAAAATTCCCATGAAATTGAATTGATCCTCAAATTATTGCTTAAATGATGAGACAGTAGAAGTTAAGAGAATATTAATGCTAATGAGAGTTCTTCAGCTAATGCTATGAGACCAGTTGCAAAGTGGATTAAGCATACTATGAAAAAAGCCATTATGCTCATCTTTTGTAGATGCATGATTTGTTTTACTCTTAAAACATTTGAGGTTTAAAGTTTTTATACCATGCTCTATGAATAGAAGTGTAATGAGGTTGAAAACCAAAATAGTACTCACCACTGTTAGAAAAAGAAAAAAGAAGCTCTGGTTGAATGCTGCCCATTTGAATCCCTTTTTCTAAAAATCTAATTTTTTATTACTTATTTCATTAACCCCAAGATTTAGAAAATTGAATGGTGTCTGAGTAAAATGAGTGACAGTGCAAAATATTTTTAAAGGACTAGTCTTTCTGTTGATCTTCTCTTAAGCATTTTAAAATTAAAATGTTCTTACATGATAAAACTATTTGGATATGTAAGTGATTTATCCCTAAGTTTGAATCTACCTGTCTTAAATGTATACTGAGCTTTTATTTATGCTTTAAAAATATAGTAGATAAAAAGCATAAGTGTTTCTGATATTATGTTTTGTCATCTCCAGCAAAGAAGATTGAAATCTTGAGAAACAATTTTCTGAAGAAATGAAATCGTATGCCCTCCTGAACCCTTGGGGGAAAATAGCCTCTCTGTTTGCTCAGAATATGAAACAGTAAAACAGTGCAAGTAAAACAGACAGCCATGCCATGCATGTCACATTTCCATTTGTATTGTTTGAAATGATGTTTAAAAAAGATTTTCTGGGCTTTTATTTATTTATTTAAGAAGTAACTGGTACAAATAATATTTGCACAATCTCGCTGGTGTAAGAATTTCCAAATCAAATGTATTTATTTTCTGGGACCAGAAGAGATTGATTTGTAACCCTTGTGATCTACAACTAAACAGAGAACATGTAAAAAGGTTTTGGAAGTGCTCTATAGTAGTAACATTTCTGAAAAGATAAAGAGAAGCTTTCAACATCCTTGTGTCCTAGACTGTTAGGGGAGTCCTCAGTAGATTCAGTGACCTCATAGGCTAGGCAGAAAGAATAACTTACAGAGGAAGGGAAGTTTTTAAAAGGCAAAAATGAAAAAAAAAATTAACTGCTATGCTTCTCAAAGAGAAGATTATCACATTTAGAGGGAAGAGTTTAGAGTGAAGAATTGTCCTTTCTCATCCCTCAAAGTCACGAATATCCCCCTTGGGCCTGATGATAATCTGGATAATTCAGTACAGTTGAGGCTGGAATGGAAGATTCTGTAAAAGTCTAAAGTAATATTTTTTGCTTTTTAAACAAGTTGACATAATACATCCAAACACTTCTGGGGACACATCCCTTGTTATCAGATCTTGGACTTAGGGGAGGAGATTTTCTTCTCCTTATAAATTTAAAAGATTAAAAATTTTACTTTGCAGTTTTAACTGTATTATAAAATTATAACAGTACAAAACTAAGAAAGATCACTTGTCAGAAGTGGTTTGTCAATAATTAAAGAAAAATCTATCTCCATATTTATATTCAAATATTATTTCTGGTGCCAAGTAGTTTTTTTAGGGGGATCACTCACCTTAATCAACAATCTTGGCTCCAGATATTTTGATCATTCCAAAACTCTAGATCTACCTCCAGTGATAAATGTTTGGTATCATTAGGAATATTTAGAGGATAGGTGGTAAGCTGTGAAGGCCATCTCCCTAATGGAGTTCCAATGCTGCATTGAGACGGCCTCACAGACTAAGTGTGTGGTCCTAGGTTGATGGCTTTAAATGAAAAAGCACACATTTGAGCTTTAGACTCTGGTATATTTATTTAAAAATCAGTTGCTTTACTGTGGAGTCATAACTTGTATACCACTGACTTAGAAATGCATCTCTTCCAGATTCTTTGAGTGCTCAGAAAGCTGCCATGGTTTAAAGCACATAGGATCTCAATAAGAGTAATTTATTTGCCAACATGAACTAACTTATCTGTTGCCAATCACTACCGTTAGAAAAGGGTCCCCACTCACACATTTCCTATTATTGTGTATATGTAAATAATATTTTACATAGTGACACAGCAGCCCTTGTTTGCCAGTTGTTTATAAAGCGTTTCTGAGTATTTTTATGTGAATTAATTCTTTATGCTTGTGTTAGTAACTTTTTGATTGCAAGTGGTAGAACTCCAGAAAGAGGGGAATGTTTTGGAAGGTTATAGGTTTATCTTACATGACCTAAACTCAGTTGGGGAGCTATGTGGCTAGATCTTAGGGACAACAGGATCTAGATATTCAAATGCCCTCAGAGCTCCTGCTCTCTCCAACTCTCAAACGTGTTTCTTTCTGACTGTTGGTTTTACCCTCCACTGCTGTGAGCAATGTCTTCCATGTGGCTGAGAACACATGGCTGATGCCAAGTCTTATATCTCATAGCTCCTGCCATTAGATTTATCAACTGTCACTTCTCAGTTGTAGTTCAGTCAAGCCCACAGACAGACACACCTCTAGACCATCAGTTCAGTTCAGTTCAGTTCAGTTCATTCGCTCAGTCGTGTCCGACTCTTTGCGACCGCATGAATTGCAGCACGCCAGGCTTCCCTGTCTATCACCAACTCCTGGAGTTCACTCAGACTCATGTCCATCGAGTCAGTGATGGCATCCAGCCATCTCATCCTCTGTCGTCCCCTTCTTCTCCTGCCCCCAATCCCTCCCAGCATCAAAGTCTTTTCCAATGAGTCAACTCTTTGCATGAGGTGACCAAAGTATTGGAGTTTCAGTTTTAGCATCAGTCCTTTTGATGAACACCCAGGACTGATCTCCTTTAGGATGGACTAGTTGGATCTCCTTGCAGTCCAAGGGACTCTCAAGAGTCTTCTCCAACACCACAGTTCAAAAGCATCAATTCTTCAGTGCTCAGCTTTCTTTATAGTCCAACTCACATCCATACATGACCACTGGAAAAACCATAGCCTTGACTATGTGGACCTTTATTGGCAAAGTAATATCTCTGCTTTTGAATATGCTGTCTAGGTTGGTCATAACTTTCCTTCCAAGCAGTAAGCATCTTTTAATTTCATGGCTGCAATCACTATCTGCAGTGATTTTGGAGCCCCCCAAACAAACTCTGACACTGTTTCCACTGTTTCCCCATCTATTTGCCATGAAGTGATGGGACCAGATGCCATGATCTTAGTTTTCTGAATGTTGCATCAGTGGTGACCAAATGTCTCATGCAAGAACATGGCAGTCCCCACTATGTAGCACTGGGAAGAGAAGTTCTTAAGACAAGGGAAGAAAATATGATAGCAGTCCATCACAATTTCCAACCAGAAATAGAAGAGCCCTAAGGACAGAGGTTTTTCCTCTGGTCATGTATGGATGCGAGAGTTGGACTGTGAAGAAGGCTGAGCGCTGAAGAATTGATGCTTTTGAACTGTGGTGTTGGAGAAGACTCTTGAGAGTCCCTTGGACTGCAAGGAGATCCAACCAGACCATTCTGAAGGAGATCAGCCCTGGGTGTTCTTTAGAAGGAATGAAGCTAAAGCTGAAACTCCAGTCCTTGGCCACCTCATGCGAAGAGTTGACTCACTGGAAAAGACTCTGATGCTGGGAGGGATTGGGGGCAGGAGGAGAAGGGGACGACAGAGGATGAGATGGCTGGATGGCATCACCGACTCGATGGATATGAGTCTGAGTGAACTCTGGGAATTGGTGATGGACAGGGAGGCCTGGTGTGCTGCGATTTATGGGGGTTGCAAAGAGTCAGACACAACTGAGCAACTGAACTGAACTGAACTGAAGGACAGCGGTGGTAGTATGTTGAGTAGAATGATTTAAGGGCTCACTGCATGTTCAAGGATGGCTGCTTCCCAGATAACTTTTAGGGCTTGAAAAATACAGCTGTTCCAACTACAGAATTGGTTAGAGAAAATCTCCCACATTTCCTTGACCTCACCACTTAGGTTATCTGTGATGACACTGCAGTTAAGCATGTGGGCTCTGGAGCCAGACATCCTGAGTTGAAATCCTCCCTTCTGGCTCTGTGCCTATGGGCAAGTTACTTATCCCCTGTATCTCAATTTCCTCATCTGTTAAATGGAGTTAGGACCTTCATGAGAGGCATATCTAAAGATTCAATGAGGTTTTAATACTTGTACCTGACAAATGTAATGAGTTAGGTGTTGTTACTCTTCTCTTCACAGTTACATAATTAGAAACAGAAACTACAGGGAAAACGTCTGTGTGTCTGCATCTGCTGTTGTTTCTGCTGGGATGGCCTATTTCCTACTCTCCTGACATGCCAATCTCTAACAAAGCCAGAGCTTCAGCTTCCTCCTTCTGGTTGCTCAAAGCATACTAAAGGCAGAGAACACAGACACACTGCTGTGGGCTGTGGGGTTGCTGATGCTGCTCTTCCTATGTCCCGGGAGGATCTTTGAGAGTATGTACTGTGTGTGTTTCATTTACATATTTTAGAGGTTAGCAGATGACAGAAGACAAGTTTTTGGTAGGATGACTAAAAACACTCACATTTCAATTTTCTCTCGTTGGCATTGCCTCTGCCATTCTACTTGGCATTTCTTCCTTCAATTCTTGTTTTGTTGAAATCCTATCAACACTTCAAATTTCAGTTCAAATGCTGTATTTAGAATCAGGCATTCTCTGAACAGGCCAAGTCTCTGCAATCTCTTAATACACCTTCCTCCCCCAGTCACTTAGCACTTTTGTGTATTGAACATGTTGGTTTGCCTGAAAACAAAGAAGACAGAGAATTTTGTTCTTATAGTTGCCTAAGAAAATTATTTAGTCAAATAAATGTAATTTTTTGCTTATGTGTGCTGCTGCTGCTGCTAAGTCGCTTCAGTCGTGTACGACTCTGTGCGACCCCATAGACGGCAGCCTACCAGGCTCCGCCCCTGGGATTCTCCAGGCAAGAACACTGGAGTGGGTTGCCATTTCCTTTTCTAATGTATGAAAGTGAAAAATGAAACTGAAGTCACTCAGTCATGTCCGACTCTTTGCGACCCCATGGACTGCAGCCCACCAGGCTCCTCTGTCCATGGGATTTTGTGTAGACCATATGTAATCAGTTCTGACTTTAAAAATATCAGTTTAATATATTTTAAAATATAGCTGTGTGTCTAGTAACCAGGAAAGAGTCTTTTTTATTTCCTGAATTCTTATACTTGATTTTAAAAGATTTGTTTGCATTACTGGCAAAATTGAGCCTATTAAACTATTAATTTTATTATAAGATGAACTGGAAACTCTGATTTCCTGATTCTATTAGATTTTAACTTAAATTGTTAAGGATAGAGAATCCAAATGATCTTAAGAAGCCAAAAGCAAATTTGAAAACGGGAAGAAATATGTGGAATTTATGCTATTTACTAGTAGATGTCAGTGATAAGATTAAAAAGCAGTGAAGCTTGTGTGGATAAAGACCAGTTGCCTATTTTGGAACTGTTCAGTTCAGTTCAGTTCAGTCACTCAGTCGTGTCCGACTCTTTGTGACCCCATGAATCGCAGCACGCCAGGCCTCCCTGTTCATCACCATCTCTCGGAGTTCACTCAGACTCACGTCCATTGAGTCCGTGATGCCATCCAGCCATCTCACCCTTGGTCGTCCCCTTCTCCTCCTGCCCCCAATCCCTCCCAGCATCAGAGTCTTTTCCAATGAGTCAACTCTTCGCATGAGGTGGCCTAAGTACTGGAGCTTCAGCTTCAGCATCATTCCTTTCAAAGAGATCCCAGGGTTGATATCCTTCAGAATGGACTGGTTGGATCTCCTTGCAGTCCAAAGGACTCTCAAGAGTCTTCTCCAACACCACAGTTCAAAAGCATCAATTCTTCGGCGCTCAGCCTTCTTCACAGTCCAACCCTCACACCCGTACATGACCACAGGAAAAACCATAGCCTTAACTAGATGGACCTTAGTCGGCAAAGTAATGTCTTTGCTTTTGAATATAATATCTAGGTTGGTCATAACTTTTCTTCCAAGGAGTAAGTGTCTTTTAATTTCATGGCTGCAGTCACCATCTGCAGTGATTTTGGAGCCCCCGAAATAAAGTCTGACACTGTTTCCTCTGTTTCTCCATCTATTTCCCATGAAGTGATGGGACTGGATGCCATGATCTTTGTTTTCTGAATGTTGAGCTTTAAGCCAAATTTTGCACTCTCTTTCACGTTCATCAAGAGAGTTTTTAGCTCCTCTTCACTTTCTGCCATAAGGGTGGTGTCATCTGCATATCTGAGGTTATTGGTATTTCTCCTGGCAATCTTGATTCCAGCATGTGTTTCTTCCAGTCCAGCGTTTCTCATGATGTACTCTGCATAGAAGTTAAATAAGCAGGGTGACAATATACAGCCTTGATGTACTCCTTTTCCTATTCGGAACCAGTCTGTTGTTCCATTTCCAGTTCTAACTGTTGCTTCCTGACCTGCATACAGATTTCTCAAGAGGCAGGTCAGGTGGTCTGGTATTCCCATCTCTTTCAGAATTTTCCACAGTTTCTTGTGATCCCCACAGTCAAAGGCTTTGGCATAGTCAAGAAAGCAGAAATAGATGTTTTTCTGGAACTCTCTTGCTTTTTCCATGATCCAGTGGATGTTGGCAATTTGATCTCTGGTTCCTCTGCCTTTTCTAAAACCAGCTTGAACATCAGGGAGTTCACGGTTCACGTATTGCTGAAGCCTGGTTTGGAGAATTTTGAGCATTACTTTACTAGCATGTGAGATGAGTGCAATTGTACGGTAGTTTGAGCATTCTTTGGCATTGCCTTTCTTTGGAATTGGAATGAAAACTGACCTTTTCTAGTCCTGCGGCCACTGCTGAGTTTTCCAAATTTGCTGGCATATTGAGTGCATCACTTTCACAGCATCATCTTTCAGTATTTGAAATAGCTCAACTGAAATTCCATCACCTCCACTAGCTTTGTTCGTATGATGCTTTCTAAGGCCCACTTGACTTCACATTCCAAGATGTCTGGCTCTAGATGAGTGATCACATCATCATGATTATCTGGGTCGTGAAGATCTTTTTGTACAGTTCTTCCATGTATTCTTGCCACGTTTTCTTAATATCTTCTGCTTCTGTTAGGTCTATACCATTTCTGTCCTTTATCGAGCTCATCTTTGCATGAAATGTTCCCTTGGTATCTCTGATTTTCTTGAAGAGATCTCTAGTCTTTCCCATTCTGTTGTTTTCCTCTATTTCTTTGCATTGATCACTGAAGAAGGCTTCTCATCTCTTCTTGCTATTCTTTGGAACTCTGCGTTCAGATGCTTATATCTTTTCTTTTATCCTTGGCTTTTCACCTCTCTTCTTTTCATAGTTATTTATAAGGCCTCCCCAGAGAGCCATTTTGCTTTTTTGCATTTCTTTTCCATGGGGATGGTCTTGATCCCTGTCTCCTGTACAATGTCACGAACCTCATTCCATAGTTCATCAGGCACTCTATCTATCAGATCTAAGCCCTTATGTCTATTTCTCACTTCCACTGTATAATCATAATGGATTTGATTTAGGTCATTCCTGAATGGTCTAGCTGTTTTCCCTACTTTCTTCAACTTGAGTCTGAATTTGATAATAAGGAGTTCATGATCTGAGCCACAGTCAGCTCCTGGCCTTGTTTTTGTTGACTGTATAAATCTTCTCCATCTTTGGCTGCACAGAATATAATCAATCTGATTTCGGTGGTGACCATCTGGTGATGTCCATGTGTAGAGTCTTCTCTTGTGTTGTTGGAAGAGGGTGTTTGCTATGACCAGTGCATTTTCTTGGCAAAACTCTATTAGTCTTTGCCCTGCTTCATTCCGCATTCCATGGCCAAATTTGCCTGTTACTCCAGGTGTTTCTTGACTTCCTACTTTTGCATCTTTTTGGGTGTTAGTTCTAAAAGATCTTGTAGGTCTTCATAAAACCATTCAACTTCAGCTTCTTCAGCATTACTGGTTGGGGCATAGTTTTGGAACTGAGGATAGCTGATGTCCTAGGTACCTTCATTGTGAGTGTGTGTGTGTGTGTGTGTGTGTGTGTGTGCACTCAGTCGCTTCAGTCATGTCTGACTCTGTGACCCCGTGGACTGTTGCCCACCAGGCTCTACTGTCCATGGGATTTTCTGGGCAAGAATACTGCAGTGGGCTGTTGTTTCTTCCTCCGGAGAATCTTCCCGACCCAGGGATCAAACCCGAACGTCCTGCATTGCAGGGAGATTCTTCACTGCTGGAGCCATCAAGGAAGTCCCTTCACTGTGAATAATCATAGACAAAAGTATTCACAATATCAAGTTGCATAAAAGTGCTTGTTTCCCTGTACACTTTTTATGATTCAGGTGGTCATTTTTTTTCCAGCAGGAGGTGCCATATGAGATGGATGTGGGTACAACTTGGAATTGTTTCTAGTTTCAGCTTGAGTCCCCTGTCCATGAACGCACAGGACTTAATACCTGTGTGGAGAGGATCTGAAGGCATGAGATCTGGAAGTGCACGTCTGGGAGTCCCAGTGTTTGTTGTTGGCAAACCTTTATTTTTCTATCCCACAAACAGTAAGTATTCATTCATGGAATATTTTATCTGGGTATTCATTAGTATTTAAAAAGAATGTGTTTTTAATACTTTAATGGTTACATCAAAACAGGAAAAAGAACAACGAAAAAAAGTGTGGGGGGAGATTTTTCCTAAGCACTGCTGATATTTTCCAGGATGATTAACTTAAAAACAAAATACAATACCTTAAGCCACTATTTCTATTGGCTGGCTTCTAAATAGGTCACCATGGCTCTGTCTTCAAAAGTGCAACAGAACAGGCTGAAACATTTTAAAAATGCACGCATGCTGTGTCAAATAACTTGCTAGACTGGTCTTTTTTCCCTGGTGACCTGATGGATTTCTAGAGATGATCCTTTCCTCTGATTACATCTCCTCTGTCTCAAGACTGTCTCAGCCTCTGTCTCAAGACTGTATCATCTGTTTTTCTCTTCCCAGTTTCCCCTTCACTCTCCTGTCCCCTCCAGCGTCTCTTCTTCACTGGTACTTTTCTATTCAGCCCAGAAACTCAGACTTTTGACATACCCAAAGAATCTTTCCTGCATCCTGCCTCTCTGACACTTACCTCATTCCCTTATCTTCCCAGCCAAGTATCTGAAAAAGAAAATTTTATTCCTGATGCCTCCCCCTCCACTTTAACTCCAGAGTCTGGCTTCCACCTTCAGGATTTACTGCAAGCACCCTTGCAAAAGTCACGGATGTTCAGTTACTGCCCAGCTCAGTGTCCCTTCTCTACTGCCCCACTGCTCTACCACTGTTGGCACTGGGCACTCCAACTGTCCATCAGCAAGTCCACTTGTTCAGCGTCATTGCTAGTTCTGGCTCCTTTTTCAGTCTCCTTCAATGGTTGTCCTTCTTCCACTCACCCCACCATTAGTGGCTGACATTGCTTTTGGTCCTCTTCTTGCTTTTTTATGCCTTTTACTGGTGAACTCAGTCATCCC